>QLPF01000493.1:0-17132 GCA_003314045.1 Hygrophorus pudorinus
GTCTGTGCACTAGTCTGTCGGAATGATGTAACTATGTATGAGTAAACCGTCAGAACAATGAGTAAGCTGTTGGAATGACATATGAAGCAATGAGTAAGCATCAGATGATAGTAATCGTATATGAGTAATCCGAATGCGTGTAATGAAGGAATATGGAGAAAAGGTAAAGGAAAAGGTAAAGAAATTGATGTATCATGACAAGGAAGTAGAGAGAGGCCACAGGTCTGTGGTCTTGTCCTCTTGACAAGTGTGCATCGTCTAATGATTGGAAAAGTGTCCATGATTATGAAGTTTACAACAGTGCTTGCTTGGGTAGGGTGAGTTCATACCAGTTTCGGGAAGCCATCAAAATTCCAATGCTCACCGCGAACATCCCTGATAGGGCTGCTCATTTGTAAATCAGTGTTGCCAGCGGATCCTTAGGATTTGCTTTCATCACTTCAGTCGCAGTCATAAGCCCCACAGGTCCCAGTCCAGTAACATTCAGCATATCCTCACGCTCAAAATTTCATTGGACCAAGTCATCACATCACAACCATGTTACGTGCCTGGAGCAGATATAAAAGTGTCCGGAATGGCAGTCCAGCCCAATTGGATATTTGGGTAGTTGCTGTTTGACCTTGCAGTGAACGGGATGATGAAATATGTATCCTAGTCAGGGTGTGTGGTACCCATATTAGTATTTAGGGTTCTTAACCTGATACAAAGATCTCAGGTACTCAAGTTACCCAAGGAATTACCCACTCATGCAACCACAATCTTGAATCGAACCCCTGGAAACTTCCTACTGTCTCAGGGAGTTATTGATGCAGTCAGTGGCACTGCTGTTACTTGCATTGGGAACAGTAACCCTCAGGTCCAGCGAGAAGACTAGGTCGATTGGTTATCATGTAACTACTACTAGCCTTTCTCTATTGAAGGTGGGAGTTTATCTGGTATGAATCAGATGTCTACAACATGTCATTGTTGAATTGTTTGGATGGGTCCTTGCCCCTCTTGAGGTTCTGAGGTGATGAACAGATATAAAGACCTGTTGGACGCATACACTGATATATCCCTGGTCTTCTGGAATGCCTTGTTATCACAAGTTGCCACGGCAAACATCGCCTGACATGGACGTGGACGTGAGTGGTATGTCACCTGAGCCGGAAGGTCGGGGGGAAGATCTAGGAATCAGAGCAGGAATGGATAGAGATGTTGGGAGCAAGGAAATTGTTAGACAGCTCGAGAAAGGTTCACTGAGATAGGGCGGATTTGGAGAGAACAGGTGGCTGGGCGAGACTGATCCGGTGAGTTCTTGACTTGGTTTTGTTAGCACTTGAAATCTCCACCTACATAATTCTTTTCACACAGTTCCCTTTGTCCCCAAAACTAATTGAAGTGTTAGTGAATTCTCAAATAGTCGTTGGCTGGTTAGCTTACCACTCATTTTAGGGTCAAGCTCATGCAGACAGCTACACCTCATCAAATCGGAAATGGCTCATTTATTTGAGAAGGCATGCAGGTTGTATGAACCTGGGACAGAATCATATGGCCGTGTTCTCCTTCTCCAGATGACTATTCCTGAATTTCATACACTGTTTAACGAGTCCCCCCAGTGACTGTACCAAACACTTACATCCGACACACCTGCTGGCCCACTGTATAATACCTCCAGTACCAACTTTGCGTCTCCTGTGCTAGTCCCAGAAATGCCAAACCATTACATTCTGCTGAAGCAGACATCACTACCTTCCGTGTATTAGCCAAGGACCGGAGATTTGTGGATAAAGTACATTACAAAGGTTGGAGCATACGGCTTGTGGATAGGTTGCATTTAAGTAATCCAGATGATCCAAGTAGACCGATCATAGTACAGGTGTTCAAGTGTTGGGTTTCGGAGCATGAGGCACTGTTCAGTAGGGATTATAATCTGGATTCTAAGGAAATTATATGAGATTATATATACATGGGTGACAGGGTAGTTACCATATTTGGCAATCACTTCCGGTGCATGCCTGCTCTTTGACAGCCCCAGCATATCATTCTGGCTGCTGCATACACCTTTTTCCTTGTCGTCACAGCTGTCATGATCCACAAGTGAAAGTGTCGTTGTCACCCCCAAATACCATACCATACATCAAAATTCAGTGGAGAGGAGTGGGTCCAGGAATTGATAGCAGGGCATCCGAATCGAATGAAGACCGAACTTGGGATGCAGCCTCATGTATTCAAGAACTTAATCACAGCCCTCCAATCTTGCGGGTTTACCCCATCCAAGCATGTATTGTGTGAGGAGCAATTGGCGATCTTTTTGTATGTGGCCGTTACAGGGCTGTCTAGTACATGACATCTTGGGGAGTGGTTTCAGCATTCAAATGCCACGATCTCAAAGTATTCACATTCAATCTTATCTCTACACATTTGCTTATGATTTTACACATATTTTCGCCGGATTCTCATCCTTTTGACTTCCCCACCATTTTATACCACCTATGTATGCCTACCTGAGGCGACCGAGCCCATCCCAGACGAGATATCCAGCAATCTGAAGTATTCTCCATATTTTCATGGTGCGTTGGGTGCCATTGACGGCACTCACATCCAATCTGTGACATCAGTGGAAGAACGGCAGGTCAACAGGGATTGCAAGGGTGGGATTACACAGAACATACTAGTGTGCTGTTCATTCGACCTTTGTTTTCAATATTTCCTCAGCGGAGCGGATGGTGCATCTTCTGATGCGACACTTTTCAACAAAGTGCACACCACTGATCTGGTGATTCCGCCAGGTAGATATTTTCTTGCTGACAGAGGGTTTGCCTCATGTGATTCACTACTGGTTCCATACCGCAGAGTTTGCTATCACTTGGCTGAGTGGGGCCATGCAGAACTCCGGTAAGTGTTCCACTTTGCACATCCCGGTCATTTTCATATTTCCCACTAGACCGGCAAACAAGGAGGAACTCTTCAACTTACAACATTCATGTGCACACAATGCCATTGAACGCATCTTTGGAATAATAAAGCAGCGGTTTGCAATTCTCGCGTGCCCCCCTCAATGCAGCTTGTGCATGCAGGCATGCATTCCACCAGCCCTCAGTTGTATACACAATTTCATTCGGATTCATGACCCTGGTGAGCTTGACAACTTCAGCTATGAGGAAGCCTATAGAACGGGCAATAGGGAGCACGAGGAAGGTCCAGGGGGGATAGCTGTTGGACTGCCTCCAGCTGCAGAGGTCAGACAAGCGAATCAGAGACAGGATGTGATTGCAGGGGAGATGTGGTCTGACTACCAGGAGATCTTGCAGGAAAGGAACACTCACATTGTGTAGAATGTAGTATACTACTTTCAAGTCATCATATCACACACTGACATCTGCTGGCTATGTACATGCAGCGGCAGAACAACATGATATTGAGATACAGTGTACACTGTGACACAGACAACAGGTATGCTACAAGTGAGAGGCGGAATCTACAAATTTTTCAAGCAGTTCACAACCCATGCCTTCCTTAACCCCTTGTGCTTCGGCTCCATGTATGCATCTGCAGTGTTTACATCGACAATAAAAATGTTGATGAGGGCGGCAAGATGTTCATCGCTAAGATCAACTTCCAGATCTTGCGCTGATCGAATTGCACGGCGTCTGCGCATAGGAGATGATTCGAGGCTGGCTGCAACAGATGTCCCTGTTGCCGGACGGAAAGCATCTGTGAATTCATCCAGTCAGACGTTGAGAGATGATAGGTCGTTATCTGGTGCTGATACATTCGAAATGTGCCGTCTCTTTGCACTGGGCCCAGGGGTAGGAGACAGGGTGGTGGGCAAAGCCGAGTTTGACTATATCATCAAGGCAGAGAATTTGTGTTTGGAGAGTGGTGGGGCAGGCGGTGTGGGCAGCTTTGGATTGGCCTTTCACAAAGCTGGATTGATGTCATCGTCAGATGATGATGGCCAGTCAATGCCGGCGTTGTCATCTATCATCTTCGCCTTTCCCTTCTCAATCTCTTCCGAGTCCCCACAATCTGCTTTCTCCCCTAGGTGGGCATCTGTCTCGCATTTTTCTGAATCTTCTATTGGGTGAAAAATGTTGTTACCTTTCACTGCGTTCAATTTGGATATCGGCATCAGTAGCTGCATGGCATCAAAATGTGGCCATCCTTTGCGTTTGAACCACTTTGCCTTTGGGTATCGCTGTTGATGGTCAGTTGGCATTGTGATAGCACCGCAATATGGGAACTTACAGTGATATATGCATTCCATGCGGCAATCATATCTATGTCAATATTCATCCCCTTTACTTTATCCCAAGTGAACCCAGACAGTTCCTTCAGAGCACGGACAATAAGGTACAGCTCTTTGAGCTATGGAAAGTGTCAGTAAGGAAACAGACTCGGAGATGAAACAGCCTGAGCGACATACTGCAGTATATTTATTTCTGCACACTAGCACATTCTTAGCAGCACCTACAGTTCGATGTCCATTCAATGCCTTTGCGGCACCAGTCCAAGCTGTACTCTTGAAATTCACGCCATCTCCAGCCTCAGCAGTGTGCTGCTGAAGAAATTCAATCAGTTCCACTTCATTGTCTGTAGTGCAGCTAGTCTGAGTCAAATCTTGTCCTTTGGGAGGCACTGGCAGTGGCAGGGATGGAGTAGCCTGACATTGACTAGGAAGAGGCTCAGGAGACGTAGCTTTCTTTTTTATTTTCTTCATACTGTACAAAATGTTCAAGTGCAGGTTAGAGTCACACAAAGTCACACAAAAATATGAGATGCCACAGCAAACAATCAAAATCCTGAAAATTTCCTATTTGGTGGTAGAATCCGGATTATAATCCCTACTGAACGGGGCCTAATACTGTTGAAATAATGCTCCGTGCTCCACGCACCGCCCTTGGCCATGCCGCCATGGACTGTAAATACATGTAAGTAGTATGCTTGCTTCTCTCTCTGTAATATTTCTACTGGTTTCAACAAGATCGGAATCGGGCAGCATGAGTGAGCTGCCTGCAGCCCAATTGCAGACCCTGAGGACAGTTGACAAAGTTCCAGAACTCAGTTGCTGTTGATCGATCCCGAGTGAGGGGAACTTAGCCTAGCGCACATAAAGATAAGATATCAAATGACCATCTTGTCATGATAGTAAGCCGGAAGTGCTGAAGCATCTATAGGCATTGTAAGAAAGCTACTCACGCAATATTGAGGGGCATCTTGTCCATCTGTGTGTTGTAGAATTCTACAATGAAAAATAAATCAGTCTGATATGAGCAAGTCCATGACTCGCAGGACATACATTTGATGTCCCTCAACATCTTAACATCCTCAGTCGTGACGAAGTTAATTGCAACACCCTTGCATCCGAATCATCCACCACGTCCAATGCGATGGATGTAGTTCTACCCGTTGGTGGGCATGTTGTAGTTGACGATGAGCGAGACTTGCTGCACATCGATACCACAGGCAAGGAGATCAGTGGTGATGAGGACCTGGGTAGACCCTGTACCAAATTCTTTCATGAGGACCTCACGCTACTTCTGCTCCATGTCACCATGCTGTGATCACATGAAGATCAGGAATCAGTATGTACGCCTACCGCACAAGTGAACTCACCATAGCAGAAACAGTGAATTCACAAGAATGCATCTTCTCGGACCTTCCTCCTTGTGTTGCAGAAGATGACGTGATGATGGCTTGGGTGATGGTGATGGTCTCATAAAGATCGCAGAGGGTGTCGAGCTTCCACTCCTCCCTCTCAACAGCGATGTAGAACTGCTTGATACCCTCTAAAGTCAACTTGGCCTTCTTGACAAGAATCCTGACCAGATCCCGTATGAACTTTTCCGAGACCTTGAGGACTTCAGCGGGCATGGTGGCCGAGAAGAGAGTGACCTGAGCGTCGGGAGGAAGAAGCTGGAAGACCTCATATATCTGGTCCTTGAAGCTTGAACGTTTGAACCCCTGAGACAACATCTCATCTGCCTCATCTAAGCACAAGATCTTGATCCCGTCAGTCTTGAGCACCCCGCTCTTAATCATATTGAATGCCCGGCCGCGGGTGCCAACAACCACCTGGATCCCTTCGTGGAGCTTGGCCATGTCCTCACGGACATTCGTCCTGCCCACACAGGCGAGTGACTGGATGTCCATGTAGTCGCCGAGGGCGATGATGATTTTGTGGATCTGGAGGGCGAGCTCGCGGGTGGGCGCAAGGACGACAGCTTGCGTCGTTTTGATGGAGGGGTCAATTTTCTGGAGAATGGAGACAGCGAAGGTTGCTCTCTTTCTGGTGCCGGATTGGGCTTGAGCAATAAATCGATAATGTCGTGACCCTTGACGACAGGGGCGATTGCCTGTTGTTGGATATGGATGGTCGAAGGGCGCTCAAAACTTGGGTGTAGTCAGTATAGGGGTGGGTGTAGGTGATTGGTGGAAAGGCTCACCGGTGCTCACCTGTAGGCGTAGATACCATGGAGAAGATGACTGTGATTGATGCCTGCTGAGTCAGAGTTGGATTCATCCAGTGTGTCGACGACTCAGATCCATGAATTGAGGTAAACAGCTTTGCCATTGTTCAAATGCAGTGGGCCAACTGGCGTCGGCAAGGTCCTGGCATATTCAACTCGCCAGAGACATATGGCGCACGACAACTTGAATCCCATTATGTCACTAGCCTTCAATAAGTTCCTATTAGCCTCAGGCTCCCATCCTAGTGTGGGTGCTCCTACCTCCAATTTGGACCATCATTCATCTGGCCCGGGTCTGGGTGGTGGGCCAATGGACTTTGGAAGCCCGGCCAATTCTGAGGACGTATGAGTATTTTCTTACTTAGGTCAAATCACAGTCATACTGACTACTATGGGATATTTTTTAGGAGTATGACGACGATTCATGTCACATGCCAGTGGAGGATGGTAGTGGGGTGAATAAATTCATGCCTGAATTGAATCGTTCATACTAACTCATGAAATATATATTTAGGAGTATGGCGGCGACTCGCAATCGTGTGAGCCAACAAACTCAGAGGGGGTGAGTGAATTGTATCCTGCAATAAATTGATTGCCATAGCCTGAATGTTTTCTAGAGGTATGGCGGCAACTCAGAATTATGTTGCAAGCAAATGGACACAGAGGATCTGGGTTGGGTGAGTAAATTGTGTCTTATGATAGATTGATGCGGTTGCTAACTAGTATGGGATGTTTTAGGAGTATGGCAGTGACTCTCGGGCTCCAAGTCACGGTCGCAGGCCAATGGGTAGGGTAAATAAATATGTCCTGGGATAAATTGAACCATAATTATACTAACTAATCATATTTTTAGGAGTATGACGACTCGGAGTCGGAATCACGTTCGAATGCCGGCGGCGAGCTAATGGAACTTGGTGGGATGAGTAAACTTTATGGACTCTGTTTGACCCGCCATACTGACCTTGTTGTGTGTCTTACTATTACTAGGGGGGTCATGGCCGTCACCCTGTTGATGGGGGTAGACCCAACCCTGACCCAGATGGTTCAGTATGTGCAAATTTGTGAGAAACCCAAATGTGGCCATTTACTATTATGGAATTCCAGTGTAATCGCAACTTGGAGCCAGTGGACCCAGGTAGTCTGGCAGACCAGAATGAGGCTCCTGGCCCATCTGATATGCTGGACACACCACTGGCAGAACCAGACATTCAAGTTGTTCCAGTAATTGATGACATGGTCATTGCAGACAAGTTCATAAACATGTTGAAAAGTGCTTCATTGGATGATGAGGCAGAGCAACTGGGTCTGGAAGTTCTCCATCAACTTTGTCATCCTATTGAAGAAACACTCACCATTGACAATCCTGACGAACAACTCTCTCTGGACGTATATCTTTCGGTGACCAACACTCCAGAAGAGACATATAATTCCATCAGGACTGGAATCCTCCATCGATACCCTGATAGTGGAATACTCACTTATCACAAAGTGAAACAATTGGCGACAGAGCTTTCTGGTGTTGTCCCCATCATTCACGACATGTGCATTAACTCATGTATGGGCTATACTGGTCCATTTGTGGAGCTTGATTGCTGCCCATATTGTGCCGAGAAGAGATATGAGCCTGAAATTCCAGGCGGTCGTGGAAGAAATATTCCACGAAAGCAGTTCCATACTTTCCCAATTGGACCACAGCTCCAGGCACTATGGCATATACCAGAAGGTGCAGATAACATGGGGTATCATGGACACTGCACATAAAGTGTCCTGGAGGAGCTTCACAAAAATAGTGGACAGCACACATCACCGTACACCGATTTTTTTGATGGCCTCAATTATTTGACAGCTGTTCAGGATGGGAGAATTTCCACAGATGACATAGTCTTGGTGTTGTCAATCGATGGAGCTCAGCTGTACTACAACAAGGTGTCGGAGTGTTGGATCTATATATGGATAATATTTGATCTTCCACCATGGTTACGTTACAAGAAGAAACATATTCTCCCCGGCGGGACTTTTCATGGACCACACAAGCCGAAGAATGGTGACAGTTGTCTTTATCCTGGGCTACATGATGTGGCATCAATCCAGAAAGAAGGTCTCTTGATCTGGGATACTGGACATAAAAGAGTCTTCAAATCCAATGTGTTGTTGGCATTAGCAACTGCTGATGGGCCTGGCATGGCATCTCTCAATGGTTGCATTGGTCATCATGGAAAATATGGTTGTTGTTTGTATTGCCCTCTTCCAGGACGCCAAAGCCTGGTGGCTCTCATTACTACCCTGCACGTTTGAAGCCAGCCGGCTTCAATGTTGCTGGATGCAGTCACGATGATGTGGATCTTAATGGTCTTCTATCAAATGTTTCCTCCAAAGAATGCACAAAGCAGTACCAGGACAATCTCACATATGTTCTACAATCTAGCAACCAAACCCAGTTTGAAAAACAGAGATTGGAAACAGGCATATGCAAACCCTCCATCTTTCTTGGGATCCCACGAGTTCTTTCCGTTCCTGGTTGCTTTGGCCTCGACATCATGCATCTTTTTTAAAGCAGTCAATTTTGAACGCTCAAAGCATGATAACTAATAAAGAGTTTAACCGGGGATTGCATGTCGGCCCATGTCAACTAATTTATATTATATTGCATGTCGGCCGGTCTGTCAGTATATTCAATACGTGTGAGCCAAGTGAAAAATATTATATTATCCCCCGCTTATTGCATGTCAGCCCAGCTGTCAAAATATACTTCTATTCCCTGCCATCAGTCAATTAATTGGCCATGGGTCGGCCGAGGGGGAAAATATTATATTACTTCATGGTGAATGTGTGTCAGCCCATCAGTGACTATACTCACTACGGATCGGCCGACACCTAAAATATTATACTATTGTCCGCAAATTGCGTGTGGGCCCATCAATGAGATATTATAATATTGTACGGCACATTCATGTCAGCCTATCAAGCAAATATTATATGACTTCACAGTGGATGCATGTCGGCCCATTAGTGAATATACCCACTACAGATCGGCCGACACCTAAAATATTATATTATTGTCTGTGAATTGCGTGTGGGCCCATCAATCAAATATTATAATATTGTAGGGTGCATTCGTGTCGGCCCATCAAGCAAATATTATATGACTTCACGGTGAATGTGTGTCAGCCCATTAGTTAATATACTCACTACAGATTGGCTGACACCTAAAATATTATACTATTCCCCGCACATTGCGTGTCCGCCCATAGGTCAAATATTATGATTTCACAGGGTAACTATTGATTGTTGGGTAGGAATATTATAATACAATATTCATTGTTAACCAAAGAGAACATGGCTATGTATATGAATCATCTCATCAACCCATCAAATTTTGACCTTCCATCAGCTGCAAATTTTCCCCACATTGAAGCCTGCTTCAGAGCATAAGCTCTGAGTCCTCCATTTCTATCTTCCTCACCCCTCCTTGCTCTGCTCTCCCACACTTTCTGCTGATGCACAAAGTACAAAATTGTCCATGACATCTCACTTCGCACCATCTTATCCTCTTCATCCCATCTGTCAAACCGAGCTTTAGCTCTCAGCCAGCTTACCCTGTAGACTAAGTTAAAGTGACATCTTAGTTCTGAATCACATCACTAGTGAACGACTCACATTCTTCCATCCATCCATCTCCCTCATTGTCAGACTGTGACCCCAATCTCCAAAACCAGGCCAAGGCATCACTTCTCTGCCCAAACCTGTTTTCCTCTAACATATCTCCACTCATCTTAAGGTCCTTGATCTGAATCTCTTTGTATTTCTCCAATGTCTTTTCATCTGCTCCAAGTGCCTTTGATGCATTCCTTGCACGTCTGTATGACCGCACATGCTTCATGATCTCCATGGATGATTTCCTGATAGCCTTCCATGCCCTGGTCTTCCCCTTTGTATTTGTAGACTGCCTAACCTTGGTTCTGAAAAGCAATGCCTTGTGTCCCAATTCGATCCGTAAAGCAGCCAAGCCATCATTAGCTTGTCCTTGTCGTAGTTCCATCTCCTGTGACCCCAGTGTTTGGAGCCCAAGCCTCTTTACCTGTTCTGCACCCAATGACAAAGGCAGTAACAGTGATGTCCTTTCAATCTGTTGGTTATCTAATGCACCAACTCTCTTATTCACCAGAGGTGAGCCGACAATGTTCCCCAAGACATCCTGGGGCCCTTATTTCCCTGCCAATGCCTCACCTTCTTCCTGATCAATCCATTCATCAACCGCCTCCCATTCATCAACAATGTCTGAACCTTCCAGTCAATAAAGGTCCTCTAGTTCTGTCATCCCCATATATGTAGCTGCTTTCTTGTGGAAGGTTACTGTCCTTTTTTCTAGACTTCTTTGTTGAACCTCTATGCCACTTTGTTCCAAAACTGAGCTTAAATGTGTCATACTTCGCACATCCACTTGTAAAGCATCTCTGTTTCTTGTCATCAGATCTAGATCCAAATCAAGAAAGACTATGACAACTTACTGAACCTCTTCAATGGCCATACCTGTTATCAACCATGTAATAGACCCCACAAGTCCTGTACCACCCTCATTGGTTGTTAGCTTCAGTCTTACATCACACTGCATCGGAGCTGCCAGAGACAATCAGTGTCATGACGTGACTTTTACCCCTATCTAGTTTCCTTTTTCGAACATTCTTTCATCCTATTTCGGACATTCACACGGCCTATAAACAATTGCCACATGGACATTCTTTAATTATATCTTCTTTGATCACAAGGCACAACAACAGTGTTCTGCTCCAGACTTGGCCTGCCACATGGTTGCTCCACTGATCTATTTCCATCCACCACTGATCGGATTTCGTCCTAATCTCCATTTGGATTAATGAGCACAAGGCACACCATTCCTAAACACGCTTCTGGATTCTGGACCCACAAATGATCGATCAGACTTCTATCGATCAATTACCAGATAAACTCGACAGCTGCCAATCATTGTTTCGGTCCATAGCCTTGCCCATAGCCTTTCCCATAGCCTTTTGATTGTAAGGCTATCCCGCTATCTTGGTTCATAAACATGCGCCGACCTCATGCCCGATGATCATCCTTTTATAGTATATCTCTTTCTTCACATATCCTTTCTTTCTCGTGCTGTGCACATTATCACCTGACCATTGCCTGCAAGCACAGCGCATCCGATTCACGTCCTAATGTAGTAGTACACAGCCACTGTAATATTTAGTGTATATATTGCAATAAACGAGTAACAGACTCTCCAGTCTGTTATCTCAGGATTACCACCATATTTATGGGGCTTCCTTCTAAGATGGCTTTATGGCGACCTCTCTCTTCTCTCTTCCCTCTTATCCTCCTCCTCTAACCTTTCACTTCATCCTCTGGTCTTGTATCTTTACAGGATAACCGGTACTTTGTTGTATTTGGTGTCGCCCTGACAATCAGCTTGATATATATTGATACATGCTAAAACAGTAAGCCCAAAAAGTAGGCTCACATTGCTCTTCCTGAACCTGAAATATTTTCAGTGCATCTCCTCATTCCCTCATTGCTTTGGCTTCCTGCACTCTCCACCGCTTGACCAATTTCTGATCCATTGCAGCGGTGAGACCATCATAGGCCTCCTTTGTCTCTGCTCTACCTTTCATAGCATTCTTTGACTTTAAAACAGGGCTTTAACTGTGCAAATAGTCAGAAACCACAGTAGCATGATTTTTGTGAATCATATTACTCATCCCAACCAACTTCTTCCAATTAGATCATCATAAATCTCCCTTCTGTGTGTGGTACTCATTGTCCTCGCATATTTCGCTGTGAAATTGAATAACGCCCACAGAGTCTCCAGTATCTCCCCATCCACCTGTCCGATCCCTTTGATGAAGTTGGGGGAGAACGACGCAAAGCACTCCTTCACATGAGCACTGATATGGAACTTTCCCACAGCTGGAATCAATTTCTCGAAATCCGGAATGCTGAGATATGGTCCTTGTGCTACACGCTGCAAGAAATGGATCATCCATTTGCAGGCAACATCATACAAAAGTATGGCACCAGGCAAACCATCAGCATGCAAATTAAGAGCCTGGCAGACAGCATAGTCTATATTCATATGTCTGGTACATCAAAAGCTATCAGTTATCCAGATAAATTAAAATATGATGGCGACAACCTTTCACCCTTCTGAAAGTCAACTGCAGCACCAGGTACAAAGTTTCCATGTTGGGCACATGCAACAGTGCCAATTCCGGTGGTGTCGAGATTCTTCCCATTACCATTTGCTGCTGACAGGGCACGGTGATTGTGACATGTCATCGTTTTCTACCCTGGAATGTCAGAAACACTCAGATAATCTCTATATCTCTGCAGCTATACCTGTTTGATGTCTTTTGTCACCGCTAGATGTTCAAGATAATGTGTCTGTTCCACCATGTACCCTTCACCAATTCAACATTGTCCTCAGGGTTTCTCATCCTAACATGGTCACCCTTGAAGTTTCCATCAATGACCAATATACGGTAGTATTTCTCCCTGTGATTTTGTGTTAGTACCCAAATATATTCTATCTATCAAACATCAGATAAACTGCTGACTGATCTGTGTCATCCCTCCAATCAGGAGGAAGATTGATCCCAGGTTGGGGGCATGTCGGGCAGAAGAGCCCCAGCTGTGTAGTTCCAGGCACCTTCTTGGTCTCATGCCCAAAACCAAACTGTTTTCTTGTGTGTAAATCTTGCCATTGTCTGGATACCCGGAGCAGCTCCTTGTACCGATTCTATTGCTTTAGGTATTAGCTCTCAGAATATATAATAGTTCACAGGAATCCTACCGGAACAGTTTGTGGGAAAGCATTATTGGTTAAACGACGCAGCTTGTTGTAAAAGCTCTGCCCTGCGGTCTTGCATTCCATAGCATCTGCATAAAAATGATCCAACACATCAAATGTAAACACCGTCCTTGGCCAGATAATGCTGCACGAAAATAGCTTCATCCTGAGTAGTTGAATGTGTCAATCCGGGCAGCTAGCGCAGGTGCACCACCTCACATGATGATGGAACACCCCAGTGGTGTGCACGATCACCAGCACATCCTCAAGGGGGTCCACCTTCACCTCATCATCCTCACCTGTTGCAGCTATGTCCTCATCCTCATCCTCTGCCCAATTCCAATGGAAGTCCTCCGTTATCTCTGGCACTATATCCACATTTGTTGGAGGGACACAGTTGTTGGGGTATGGTGCCCCCCTGTGTCCAAGATATATGATATGGCCTTGTGCATAAAGGGATGAAACATGAAAAAATGACCCATTCCAACACTGGATTCGATGCAGTGGAAGATACTTGTGGGTGTTAAGGCAACATTGCTGACACATGACACCAATAAGAAAACAGTCTGAACACCTGATGAGATTGTCCTTTTCACCACAGCTGCAGACATCTTGGGGTAGGTCTTCCATGCACAGTAATTCTGCCAAATATAGCTGTCAAAATGGTTTCCATTCACAAAGAAAACCATCCTGCAACTGTGATTCTAACATATCAGTGTTGCTAACCATGAATAAGTATATAGCTTACCTTGGTCTTTTTCTTATCTTTTTTCTCCAGTTTCATATCAGAGTTGTGCCCTCTGTCTGGGCTGAGGCTTGTTTTCCTATGTCGTGATGGTTGTGGAGTTGCGGTCCCTGCAGTTGTGGAACTACTAGCTTTGGGAGGCTTGATGACTCTTGTGGTCCATACAGGAACACCACATGCATTTATTACTTCTACTGTCTCCTCATTGACTACCAGCATACCAGCCTTCTTTTGTGTTCTTTTTAATCCAGTGGAGCTCCCCATTAATGCAAAGATGGATGTATAAAGTAAAAGATATGCTGTAATGGTGGTGGTGGAAAGTGAGTTTACAGGTAGAACACATGGAAAATAAGTTTACAGGTGGAACACATGGAAAATAAGTTTACAGGTGGAACACATGAAAACTCTCTAATCTGAGGTACCTTGATGTAATTGGTATCCAGCTGACATAAACTGATTATAGTCAGCTGCTAGAACCCAGTCAGGCCGTTCTAGTTCTAGCCTATCATGCACCATGTCATGAATATAATGTGCAATGCATATCTGCTCCCCTCCATCCCAACCAGGAACTTCATGTTGAATGACACGACCACATACCAACACAACAGTTCCTGGGCAGTAGCTGAATCTTGTCTTGACATCACACAATGTAATGTGTGATTCTGTGTGAGTACCAACACTGAGGAGCAGATCGTAATCGGAGGGTGCAGCCCCTGGATCCCTATGGCCCAGAGTTAAGCGGTTGACGATTATTTGCATCCTGGAATAGACGGTGGGCCACAGCAATGTTGGGGTGGTAATTGTCCAAAGTGAGAGGGTTTTTCAACTGGTAAACTGCATCTCGTGCAGCCAAGTACAAATTCGGGGCAGTCAGACTAGCAATGGAATTGAGGAGGAGTTCCCCGTTCATGATCGATATCAAGAACACAGCACCCTCATCAGTGCAGAGGTCACTTGATGGGAAGATATCATCTTGTATATGCTACACATCATTTCTGTCAGCTAGATTTCTGGGAAAATGAAGAAGAATGGATACCTGTTGTCGCTGCATGAACCACCCCAGTGACATATCTGCTGTGCCAGGATGAAAGAGAGCTTCAGACAGTTCTAGCTTGAATCCAGTGCCACGCCATGTTGATCCCGATGCATATCTGTGCAAGGATCTCTCCAACAGGCGCCTGATTCCAAGCACTGTGTGGTTGAAGTCATCCTGTGATAGAAATGATTGATTTTATATGGGCCTAATTTCTGTGGCAAGGTCACATACAATGCGGTGATTGCACAAAATCGGCAGGAGGTGCCAAGCCATAATTTTGCCATGCCGATCCATAATGGTTGCCGGTTTATCAATATCTCTGAATTCCACCTGTTTGAAATAATTTGATAAAGTGATATTGCTGCTTGCTCTTGTTCCATCCAGGTTCACTTTCGACAGTTTAACCTGCTCTGCATATCGTGTAACATCCCATTCGGTGTAAACTGAGCAGCTTTTAAATCCCATGGTGAAATGAGAAGGAATGTGGGACATACAGGGATTAAGCACAGCCGCTACAATAACGAGAACAACATAGACAAACTCTTCTGCGGTTGTCGGTTCTCCCCTTTGATGCGGTTTGCTGTTTATCTTCATTCGCATGTTGTAAATCGTATTATGCAAACGTTTCCTGGTGGAGAAGTAATATGAATGAGCACATGTTTGGCACAGTAACAGGCTGGTCCCCACAAGATCTGCTCTTTCTCAACTGCAGGGTCAGTGAGACAAATATGTCTGTCCTGGTCATAAAAACTCGTCCAGTGCACCATATTGACCATGAAGAGTTGCCACATATAGGTAGGGAGGTCCACTGATTGACTTTAAAGAGGCACAATCAGTACCATATACATTGAAGAATTGCCATCGACGTACTCCATCAAGATAACAGATCAAGGCTTAGTCATCAGATGCTATATATGATCAGTCATTCAGTACAATGTCAATAAACTATATGCGCTTAGTCATACATTGACTGGTTGATGCACATGACTAACGCAACATTGTTGAATTGTTTGTTTATCATAGCAAATATCAATGTATCAATGTGACAGCCGTATCTGAGTCATTCTTTACAATCCTAGTAGCGACATTGCTTAGTCATCTATCGACTGGTCGATGTATGTGAGACACAAAAGTGATCAAAGCTTAGTTCCCCACTGACTGGTGGATACATCTCACTAAATACAACAGCAACATATGATTAGTCATTCAATACAACAGCCACATATGGTTAGTCATTCAGTACAATGTCAATAACTACATGTGCTTAGTCATACATCGACTGGTCGATGCCCTACTTAACACATTCACTCAGTGTGCACAACACTGCTGTGTCCTGGTCAAGTATGCTGCCTATACCAAAGGCACACAATATTCTGACATATTCCTCTCATGTCCAGATCTGCACCATTTCATCATATTCAAACTATGTGGTCCACAACATCCACAACAAGCATACTTTGGCTGGTAAGTTCCACCAACATCATTAAAATATGTCCTGACTCATTGTCCACAGGTTTGCCTTCCTACTGCCCAATAGACCTATAGTTCCCGCTCCATGTGTCCCATATATAGATATCTTGTTATTGTTCTATTCATCTTTGTATGATGTTGACTGCAAGGGGGAAAGAGGCAGGAGGGCCCCTTGGCTCTTCCTCCCTTCCAGTCAACATCAAATTTTTCCCTTCAATTTATTAAACATTTGTATGAAGTATAACAAGCAATGTGTGCGACATGTTATAATGCCGATATTTTTAGGTCACGTGATGCTTACATAATCATGTTTGCATTTTCCAATAAGGCTCCATGCAGAAAAGATTTCGGCTAAAGCTACATTAACCACCACCACCACCACCCCACACTCTACAATATCATTCAAATGGCCTGGTCCACTAAATTCATTGCCACACCTCGATGAGTGGGCATCCCTTGAGAAATTCATTGAAATGGCCTTGGCTGCTAGTGGACTGGGCACCAAGTCTCGTGGTGACTGTATGGTGATATTCAGATTCTTGAACATATCAAAATGAGATATCATTATGACTATATAAAAACCTACCTGCACTGAATGAGCAG
>QLPF01000494.1:0-33834 GCA_003314045.1 Hygrophorus pudorinus
CCCTCTATACCCTTACGCCATCTTCACCTCGAGTGCAATATTCCAACAAGATCCTTGAAGAAACCAACCTTTGTTCCATGGTCGTGCAATAACTCAAGATTGTCGTTCTTGTGGATGTTCCCCTCGTTCTACCAGACCGCTACGTGTATTGAACACTACCTACATTCACTTTAACTGATTATCCTTCGCCTCCCACGCCGTTGTTTGATTTGGGCAGATAAATCCACCAGGCGCGCTTGAGATGTGGGGTAACGTTGAGTCCGACCCCCTTCGATGTGCCATAAAGTGCCTGGGCAATTGCCCCGCATGTGTGCTGGGAGACGTAGCAGTCTCAGGCGCAGTGGTTCTCAAGAGTCCAAGTTAACAACCACCCTCCTCCTCGTCCTCTCTCATCATAGCCCAGTAACCGCTAGTTTGACGCGAACCTCTTCATGAGTTGTGTTGACCGTCGACTATGTTCTGGAGCAAGCATAGGACACGCTCATGACCCCGGCATGTCGGTAAACTGCTCAACCCCTTGTACTTGTCTGAGATGACTCTAAACTATCACTTGCGGTAATCGACTGACTACACCATCACCATCGATGATACGCACCCCCTCTATGTCCGAAACGACACAAAACTATTCATCGTGGAAGTCAATTGTTGGAAGCCAATGTTGATGATGAATGATGGTCTGAAATCACATGAAACTATTAATCCTTGGATCCCGAGTTAGTGACAACACGGGCTGAAGAGCCATAGTCCGGGATGACTCAAAACTACCCACTGTTCCCGATACCATCTGTGACAATGTGAAACTAAGTTTGTTGATGAAGTATGAATTCGTCGTGATTGTAACGTCACACGAAGCTATCATCAACCTGTATCCGAAACGATAGAAAACTATGATTTACTGGAGTGCTCAACGATGAGACTCTCAGTCAGATGTACCGACGAAGACAAGCTAGCGCACGTAGCGTTGAGAATCAGGAGTGTCTTCAAACGAAACCCCGTAGCAAAGGCGTACGAGCTTTCACACCACCAAGTAAAAAGTGTACTTGAAGAGAAGGACAAAGAAAACCGAGACCTGTACCCAACCAAGGTTACCTTCTAGATATTGATATGGAAGTCAGATGCACCAATGTAGGCAGACTTGGAAGTCAGATGCGCCGAATGAGGCAGACTTAACTGATATTGTGTACCTCCTTAATTGGAGAAGTGTCCGAAATGACAAGAAGTTAAACTAGATCAATCCACGCTATGAATTGCTACCGCTCCTGTACCGAATTTGATTAAAAATTGAAAATCATCACATAGTTTCTGACTATTGGTTGATCATTTCCCTGGTCATTTTCGAAGAATTTTTTTGAGGGTTTAGCCTTTGGCAATGAATTGAGGTGTTGGATGTAGCTCGGCTCGAGCATATGCAGAGAGGGAGTAAGGAAGTATAGAAGGAATGAGTATGAGGCGTAGCCAAAGACAAAGATGAAGTCGAATGGCGAAGCCGAATATCATGTCCCTCTCTTACACAAATTTTCGAAAAACCCTTTTTCGCCACAATTCCCCAATCGCCACACATATCCAAAATGATTGCAAAGGAAGATCGACCCTAGAGAGGGGGTCCGATTGATTAAATACACCGACCCTAGAGAGGGGGTTTGGTTAAAATCCATAATGATTCAAAACTATCATTTGCCGTATGCATGGGTTACAACATGCAAAAATCTTGAGCACCTTGATTGAGTGTAGGAAATTCATGATAAGCCGGCACAATATGAATATCCGAAATGATTAAAAACTATTCCTTGACTAACGGTCCAAGTCATAAAATTGGTAACCCAATGACGTTGAAAAATCACCCACTCTCCCACTTCTCTAACCCATCACTCAAATCCACCTCATGAGGCTTTCTTGGACGTTCTGGAGCCAACGATACCGAAAAATCGGTTTCCAACACAGGAACTGCAAATCTAATCAACGACCTCCGACGCAAAGTCCCCATCTCCATATCCGACACTCGCCTAACATACACTCAGCCTTTATAATTTGGAAATGATGAACCACATACCGTGGAGGCAAACGACAAAGTATCCAAATCGTCCACACAAGGACTGCAAAGAGGCCGAGAATTGGTATGGCGATCAAGGAGGAAGTTGTGATACCAGCAATGAAAAGAGTGTCATGCTTCATAATGAAGAATGTGGAAAGAAGAGAAAGGGTTGATGACAAAATTCCCACAACATGTCACATGGTCATCCATCCAAACACACCACCACTCCGCAAATCTCCGAAAATCGATTGACTGCCACCGGTTCACTTAAATGATTCAGAATGAACCGCAACGACAGGAGATGTTAGATTGGATAACCTGACCAAGAGAGGGGGTTGAGATTAATACCAACCTTAAGAAGGGGGTCAACGACGACCACACCTGAAGCAAATGTCTGCAATGACGATTTAAACTACGAACTGTTGCATTCATGGGTTATGACATGAAGAAACCTGGCATGTTTTAATTGAACACAGGGAATCCACGATAGGATGACATGTTTTCCGACCAAGAGAGGGGGTCATCTCTCGAAATTATGAAATCCTTTTTCCTTTTTTCCTTTTTTCCTTTTTTCCTTTTTCCTGTTTCCTGTTTCCTTTTTCCATCTTCCTTTATCTATTTTCTGTTTTACTTGTTCCTTTTTTAAATACTTGTTTCTTTTTCCTTTTTTAACGCTTTCAATCCTTTTCAACCTTTTCTACTTGTTCGAGGACGAACAAACCTAAGAAGGGGGTGATGTCATGACATGACTTTTACCCCTATCTAATTTCCTTTCTCAGACATTCTTTAATCCTATTTCGGACATTTACACAACCTTTAAACAATTGCCACATGGACATTCCCACCATTTCTTTTATTATATCTTCTTTGATCACAAAGCACAACAACTGCATCCCGCTCCGGGCTCGGCCTGCCACATGGGAACTCCACTAATCTATTTCCATCCACAACCGATCGGACTTCGTTCTAATCCCCATTTGGACTAATGATGACAAGGCACACCATTCCCAACTCGCTTCCAGATTCTGGACCCACAAACGATCGATCAGACTTCTATCGATCAATCACCAGATAAACCTGACAGCTGCCAGTTATTATTTCGGTCCATAGCCTTACCCATAGCCTTGCCCATAGCCTTTCGATCGTAAGGCTATCCTGCTATCCCGGTCACAAACATGTGCCGACCTCATGCCCGATGATCACCTTTATTTAGTATATCTCTTTCTTCATATACCCTTCCCTTCTCATGCTGTGCACATTATCACCTGACGATTGCCTGCAAGCCTAGCGCGTCCGATTTATGTCCCAATGTAGTAGTACACAGCCACCTGTACCATTTAGTGTATATATTGCAATAAACGAGTAACAGACTCTCCAGTCTGTTATCTCAGGATTACCACCATGTCTATGGGGCTTCCTTCTTAGATGGCTTTCTGGCGACCTCTCCCTTCTCTATTACCCTTCCTTCCTCTCCTCTAACCCTTCGCTCTATTTTCTAGCCTTGTATCTTTAAGGGAAGGCCAGTACTTAGTTGTATTTGGTGTCGCCCTGACATTCACTTTGGACCTTTTTACATGCTCTGCAAATCGTGCTGCATCCCATTCTGTCTGAACTGCAGGGTATTGTGAGCAGAACAGAGGCTATGTGATCTGTGTGTGCTTACAGGGGTTCAGAAGAGCAGCTACAATGACTACAACTGTATGTAGAAATTCTTTGGACGATACTGGCCACCCAGGGACATGATCTTCAGCTTCAATCTCAAGCCTAAGGTTGTCTATATAGCTGTAAAGCTGCTGCCTGGAGAAAATGAAGACTTGAAGAATAAATCAATGGCCGATCAGTACCTGATCCGGTGATTTTCCAACTCTGGTTGCGCAGGAGGTCTACTTCTTGGGTGATTGTAAAATCCAGTCCATATGGAAAGGTTTTTCACAAGAAGTTTCCATAGGAATTGTGAAAGTGAATCAGGAAAGGACATCAAGATATACAGCGAGGAATGATCACTGATCAACACCACACAACGACAAACAACTCACTCGACAAATTATTTGTCATCCATCGACCAGTCAATGCACGTGACACATGCAAAAATCGGAAATTCTAAAATGGGAAGTGTATTAGTCATCTATCGACCGGTCGATGAATGACTAAGCTGTTTTAGTGTGTTGATTGTCCAAAAAAGGCAATTATCTCGTTTACACTTCATTTCTGCATTTACCTTCCACAACTATGCTTTCACTACCCATTACCAACATGGCCATTGGCTTAACAACCATAGAACCCGCCGTAGGTTCGGCCCAGCTGACATGGATGCCTGGCACGGCAAACCTTCAAATTGAGCAGCTAAGTCTGCCACACTTCCTGGTCCGCTTCAATCGTGAGGTCAGCCAGGTTACAGTAAGAGGCGTGATAACTGATACAAATGGTTTGTGTTAATATTCCCCATTCATCCGTCATAGTATACCCCACATTATATTGTTGCAACTGCTGCCCTGTAGGCCACAGCAATGTCCAAAGAAATGGAAATGTCACTTCGGCCAAGGTGGGTCTAAGCTACTGAAGGAAGGGCATTGACTAAGTAATTATGTTTAATGCAGGGTCGGCATTCCGCCACACGGTCACGATTACTCTGGGCTTGATAGCCAAGAGGCAAGGCCCTTTATACCAGGCCTTCATCCCATGGATGAATCAGGCCACATCACCTAGGTTCATAAAGGAAACCAGGTAATGTGCTTTGTTTTTTGGCTTTGACGCCTTTCTGATGTTTTATTCCAGCCTTGATGAGATGAAGGTCATCACAGAGGCTCATAATGTTCCATGGGCTCTACCAGTGCACACAGTGCTTATTCCTGGGAACCTTAGTAGGGGTAGTACGAAGAAAAGGGAATCACAGAGGCTGATTGTAGAGGATGACGAAGAGCAAGTTGCCTGAGATATACACTGTGTAGGATCATGAATTAATATGGGACTGCAGGCCTGAAGATCTGAGTTCAGACGCATCATCTGCATTAATATCAGTTACACCTTCGGCAGATCCTGAGGACCTGGAGATGGAGGATGGAGAGAGCAAGATAGAAGTCAGGGAGGATGTTACAGGCAGCAATAAGAAGACACAGTAGGTGGTAATATATTACACCATAGCTAGAGCTGATAGAAATCAAAGACCCAGTCCTTTAAAATATGGACCACCGCACAGGCCATATAACAAGTTGAACATGGATAAACAGGTGCTCCATAGCCTTGATCCAGGCGAATATCTGAATGGGGATATAATAGAATTCTCTTTGCAGTATGAATTTAGTCTTTATATTGTTGTTGCTATTGATTTATGTATTCAAAATAGGGTTGCTAAGAACCTACTCATCAAGGCGGATGCTGCCACCGCCAACTGCATCACAATATTTAGTCCATGGGCTCATTCTGCATATGTAGAACCCACTGACCTCTCTCCAGAGGAACATTATTTGAAGGCAGAGGTTTACATCTGGTGGAAAATATTTGAGCTGGACTACCTCATCTGGCCCATACATTCAAGAAAAGAGTGAGTTCTCTCATTGTTCTAGGAAAAACATCCCTGATGTCTTTCTGCAGCAACCACTGGTATCTAGTCATTGTAGCCTCACCAGGAAATGCCTTGAAGACAGAAGGGCCACACACATAAGTATACAATGATTTAAATTGACTGCCAATGTCTTACATTCCAAACACCATAGAAAAATATATGTCCTGGATTCCTTTCGTAAAAATTTCCCATCCCAGACTGTCTCAAACATAAAGAATATCTTGCACTTCGAGGCGAAAATGTGCTGGCAGAAAACTGTCGATATGAGGCGATTCACCGTTCATTTTCCACAGGTAAGCTTCTTCCAATCATTGTGCTTCACTAAACTGATTGAGAATCACTTTCTAGGTGCCACAGCAGCCAAATGACTGTGACTGCAGTTTGTACACTATTCACTTTGCCCGGACGTTTATGCAGAGTCCAGATTTTTACGCCGGACTGATAGAGGTATGTTTATGAAGTGTGTGATTAAAGCCACACTAATGATTTGTGCTAGTGTGCGATAAATGTTGTGGACATGGTTGTTGACCAGCCTGGTCCCTCTAGCAACATCAGAAATGCCTGGAACGTGCAAAGGATCAAGACCATGAGGTTGGAACTGATGAAGTTAGCACTTCAGTACAATGCTTTGGAGCCCAAGTTGGTGTCTTGGTTTAAGACAATTGTGGTCAGGACACAGACAAAATTACAGACTTAGTTGTATGCCTTTGGGCTTTGCTTAATGATCGTCAATTTAATATCTATTATTGAACTACGAACAATGACTACCAAAAGTGGAGAGCAAACAAACATGCTTCAAATATGTTTCCCTCATGCGGGTACTTGTCTAGTTTTCCTGTGCAGACAATGTTGAATATAGCTCTCTAGGAATGCAATTCAACCCCTTACATTTGTGAAGTCGGTACCTGAGATGCAGGTTTGACTTTCCTCTTTTTGCTACAGTAATGGTCAGTATATCAGGCCATGAATAGCAGATAGTAAACACACCTGGGGCTTCCTGACGTTTCTGCTTGAGGATCACGAGTCCTCTGGTTTCTGCAAGCGAAGGACAATTATTATAATACAGTGACAGCAGTGTGAATGAACTTACATTGCACGAACAGCCTCCTCATTGACTGCGCCCAGAGAATTACAGAATGTCAGAAGATCACCTTGATGTCTTCTGGGAACTGTATCCCTCAAAGCTAGTCCCAATATCAAGCCGAGGTACTCCAGGTGACCATACTCTCATATCGTCAAGTCAGTGCTCCTCAACGCCTCCATCAAGCCGCAGAATCCTTTCTTGGAACTGAAGTCGGCAGGGAAATGGTCCTCATTGTATGACCAGGTCACCCAAGAGGGGAACTCCAGCAAACTCTCCACTATATTGCTACCCTAGAATATCGAGTTGTATTAGCTAGCTAATTTGACATTTATTAGCAATACAAGATACCTTGATCCATTCAATCCTCCTGAGAAAGTCCATGTATTCCTGATGGGGACAGAGCGACTTCAGGAATGCCATGCATTCCTTTTTCCATTGCTTGTTTGCAGCTGGGGATCGGTCACTCGGCGCATCTTCAGGCTCGTCATCTCCCAGATGCTGGCCAGCATTTAATTGCTCATGCTGGTTGGAAGTAGGTTCTTGCTGCTGGTAGTCAGTAAGGTGGCGCATTGTAGTAGGCTGGTCTTGCACCTGCCCTGAAGGGCCTGCCTCACCCAGAGCTGGTTGATATGGTGGAGGCAGGGCTGGTAAGTGGACAGATAGTTGTGGTGAAGCAGAGGGTGCAGGTCCTGAGCCTGATGGTCCTGGTTGAGTTCCGGAGCCTGAGGTGACTGCATTTTGACTTTCGGGTGGTGGTGACAGCATTGGCTCAGGAGAAATCCATCTAGCCTTGCCCTTCTTGGTTTTCTTCCCCCTCAGTAGCTCACAGACATCCTGAGGCTGTGCATATTCAAACACCAAACCTTGGTCTCCTTGCCGTTGTCTTGCTGTACAGTGTGTCCATAGGTTTATTATGTCTTTGAGCTCGAGCTTCGATGGCTCACAAAGGAATGTTCTTGCTGGGAGTGAATCAGGATCGATAAACTCATCATTGGATTCTGTTATCGCCTTCCATGGCACGACTGCCTTCTTGTTGTTTGTAAACCTCCCTGATGCAAAATTAGTCACAGTTTTATGAATATTCAAAGAGGTGCTTACTGTAACAGAGCATTACATACTGCCTTATGATGTCCTTTCGAGCTGACAGAGACTGGTCAATGTGCTGGGGCAGGATGGGCCAGTTGTCGTCATCCAGGTCTAATTTGACTACATTTGATTTACCCTTTGATTTTTGTTGCTGTATATCTGACTGGCTGTCGTCAGATCCTGTTTCTTCATCTTCTTGGACTTTGAACTGTGGCTGAATATATTCTGCAAATGATTTACATGTGCTATGCTGCCAGTCTGGGTTGGCCTGGGTGAATGTTTCCTCGCCAACAATGGGACTGGATTCAAATCTAGACAAGTTTAATTATGAGGTGGAATTCTGTACAGCAAAGATATACCCTGTACTTTTGCCTTATTACATCCCCATCTTTATTGGCAAGACCCACCATGATCAGCATCTGAACGCCCATGTTACGTTGCAGGTCATTGATGAATTTTGACACTGTTTGTGTTAAATGCCTTTTCGCATTACTGATAGATTGGTCAATTTCTGGAAATGCATATTTTCACCAGTGATAAACTCACTTTTGCTGCTATGCTTTTGACAGACCCTCTTTTTCCCACATCTCTAGTGTGGTTTGACAAGCAGTAATCTCCTTGGCGGTGAGGGCTTGAACGACTGATGTAAGGGCGGCTGGGTAGTACTTGAGCCAGCCCTTGCTTCCAGACGGTGCATCAGTCTTTTCTGCAATGATATCCAGGATGTGGTCCTTATAGATCTGGGCAACTACATCCTTTGTCCTGTACCTGCGCAGATAGGAGCCGACACCCCGTCGCTGGTCTGGGTGGTCCTCCTGCCTGCCTGACTTGGCATGGTTTTGGAACCATATAGAGATTTTCTATACAATCCTTTCAATGATCCGTTACACTTCATTGGCTCACTAGTATGCACAAACCTTCAGGACATCAAGTGGGACAGGGTCCCCACTTTCAGTGTCTGTGTTGTATGTGCGGATCTCGTCTGCAACTGCCTCAATGAGATCTGTTCTCTCATCAGGCTTTCCTCTCAAGTCGACCCAGGCTTCAATGTGTTGATTGAGAATGGCAACATATGTTGTAGACCAGGCCATAATAATGCTTAATTTTGCTTTGGTTGTGGATGTGTAGGCATGAAAGAAAGATGTTATATATTGCCATATATAGACATATGAACATCACTAGCTGAGGTCACATGACATTATTCGACGCTTGAGCGGCATCACACCTTATTTATGGTCTTGTGTCATATTATCGTGATTTTCATACAAGTTCAAATAAAATTAAGGGCCAAAAATTGATGTCTGTGGAGGGAGGTGAACCATCAGGGGGCCCTCCTGATCGTTCATCTCCCTCCTCAGACATCAATGTACAAGTAAAAGAAGGTTACAAATAAGGATAGGCCAGTCAGAAACGAGAATGAGAAACACTCTAAACTGCAGTTGACTCATTTAGCTGCGATATGAAGACATAACATAATTGTAACGTACCTGAGGAACCACTACGAATCCGTATCATCTAACATTCATCTGAAATGCGCCTCTGGCCTCTAAAGCACCAAATTAGCAGCTGTAGGATGGGGTAACATAATTGTGACGTACCTGAGGAACCACTATGAATCTGTATCATCTAACATCCATCTGAAACGCACCTCTGGCCTCTAAAGCACTAAATTAGCAGCTGTAAGATAACATAACATGATTGTGACGTACCTGAGCAACCGCTAGGAAACCATATTATCTGACATTCATCTGAAACACATCTTTGAGCTCTAAAGTAATAAATAAGTGCTTATTTGAAGATGTGGGAGGATAAGTACTTACCTTGCACTGGAATACGGCAATATAGGCCCCCTAACTCTGGCTGAGCACCTCTCAGACCATGCTACAGTTAGGTGAGTCCAGCAAGCAGTGGGAAATGATGAGCTCTTACCTTTATAACACTCATAACTCCCAACAATTCACAAGAAATGAGTCTGGGTGGTGGAATATAGGGACTTTAGGGACTGATATGAGACAGTCAGGTCACAGGGGACTTAGCTTTGCATGAGAACATAATACTGGATTCTTACACAACATCATGATGTGGGGGTGGCGGGCAGCCCGAAGACTGGCAGCCAGTCCCCTTTACAGGATCGAAATCCAACAACAAGTGTTATGCAAGCCAAGAAGATGAAGGCCAAGAGCAGCAGGCAGTCCGAAGACTGGCGGCATACTCTAACATAGACTCACATCACAGCGGTTGAGACACCAGCCCTATCTTCCCCAACTGCACACCCCAACTAGCACTCAAAGAACCCCCAGATCCTCAACTGCACACCACAACTAGCACTCAAAGAACCCCCAGATCCCCAACACAGTGCTCAGAACGACAACGTCACTGAAAAAAGTGGAATGAAGTCAAAAAGAAAATTTCATGTCTGTGAAGGGAGGTGAACCATCAGGGGGCCCTCCTGATCGTTCATCTCCCTCCTCAGACGTCAAAGTACATTCAAAGAAAGTTAAACAAAACAGAGGGGAGGATGTGGTAGTAATAGGGCAAAGGGCAAAGTGGAGATTTTAAAAAAACCGCTTAAATTTTCAAGGGGTTGTTTGGTCTTGTGTGGTTTTTTGACCAACGCAATGGGTCCTACCATATATAGATCAGGAGCTTAGTCACATAGCTACAACGTCGCTCTCTGTGTTTGGACTGTAATTTTAGCAAATCAATGGGAATGGCTGAGTTACTAATGCATAGGTCAATAACTGAGTAGCACACCTTCCAGTTACCTGGACCCGTCTAAGATGGGGGAGCGGACGGTGACAAAATCACATTAGAGATGGGACAGCAGACGTCGGCCGACATTAGTATTGTAGTCGTTAAAGATGAATTGGCTGACATCATTATTGTAGTCGTTAAAGATGAATCGGCCAACATCATTATTGTAGTCGTAAAAGATGGACCGGCTGACAGTAGTATTGTCTTCATGAAAGATGGGTCGGCTGAGCAAAGTATTGTAGTCGTAAATGATGGGTTGGCTGATAAGGACGATGAGAGTTTGTCATGGATAATGGATCGGCTGATATTGAATTATGCCATTGAAGATGGATCGGCCGACATTGTGTTTTCTCATTGAAGATGGATCGGCCGATATTTCACTTTCTCATTAGAGATGGGTCGGCCGACATTGGACTTTCCCATTGAAGATCAATCGGCCCATATTTCACTTTGCCCTTGAAGATGGTTTGGCTGCTATTGCCTTTTCTCATTGGAGATGGGTGGGCCCATACCCCACTTCCTCAGTGGCAGATTGGCCCTGCAAATCTTCCATTTTCTATTAAAGTTGAACCTGCTAATATTGCTCCGACCTTCACTTCTGGTTCTCATTGCCAGTTTGTTGACCACCAATTGGACAACACCCCCATATCTGAAATTACTTAAGCAAAACCATGGATCCATCTCAAGTCCTCACATTCACAGACACGGTCTCACAATATCTGGTTGATCTATTCAAACACCAATTACAGCAGCACCGCTTGGAAGCTATGGAGGGAACAGAGAACTCAATGCAATCTATCTCGATCACACCGATCGTCCCACCTCTGTCCCTCTCCGTCGATCTAATAACCGACTGCGAACACATTTCTCGCTGTTTAGTAGAGGCATTCCGGAATCCATGTGAATCCCTCCCAGTCACTGATCACCTTCATACATACTGATCTTCACATGATCTCAGCCATTATACTGTGGGATACAGTTCGATATTGCTATCGACTATCGATCCATGAAAATGGCCGTAATGAGGATAAAGAGGCCACCATTTCAAAGGCATACCCTGCACTATCAGTCCAATCAGACAGGCCAATTGAGTCTCCCACTATGATTGTTGACATGCATGGAGTCATCCTGGCTTGGTACTTGCCGGATGTCCTTCCACCAAGCAGACAAGTAAGTCGGTATACCACCACTACGGTACAGATAAGATTTACAATGACCATAGATGACAATGTGGAACGCCACATGACAGCTAGGCCGAATGTTTGAGAAGTACCGGCTGAAGACTGTTTCAGCCTCTTGGAGGAAGTCGTCAGCTTTTTACAAACCAGCCAATGAGTGTGTAGCACAGCCGCTTGGATGTGTTGACATGTTGCCAGCCTGGTTCCAACAGGCTCATGAGGTATGAGCTTCATCGTGCCGGTAAAAATATGTACTAATGAACCCTCAGCACATCCCGGATTGGCCATTGGAGATCTCGGCCAGTTTGAAGCCCAAGAATCCCGACCGAGGGGGAAACGAATGGTTGCAAGCGATGTTTGAGACATCAGCTTTAATGAGCGCGATCTTAAGGGTGATGCATCCTGCATTGTATGAGAGTGGCCGAGCAACAGTGAAAAAGCTATGGCAGTACCCAGAATTACATCCAGCACTGGAGTACTGGCCGTCAGTCTTCAATGCTGTGATGGCCTTAAGCAACAGAGACACTCCATTCCATCAGGACAACTATTCCAGAGCACAGTGGTATGACCTACTAACTATGATCGGGCCATATCAGGATGCAGTGATGGAATTCCCCGGACTAGGGATGAAGCTGCGTTACAACTCTGGGGCAGTGGTTGGATTCAGTGGGAAAATAGTTCGGTATGGTGTCGGAGATTGCAAGGGAGACCGGGTCTGTCTGGCTTACTATATGAGAGACAAGGTGCACGAGAGGATGGGAATTGAGGCAGCACAGTGGATGAAGGAGGCATACTACCTGATGTAATCCCACATCAGAATTCTTCAATGGAACCTGAGTGCTTCCTGAGAAGACGTTCACCGAGCCAAGACTTTCACCGAGCCGAGGCTTTCACCGAGCCGAGGCTTTCACCGAGCCGAGGCTTTCACCGAGCCGAGGCTTTCACCGAGCCGAGGTTCTCACCGAGCCGAGGTTCTCACCGAGCCGAGGTTCTCACCGAGCCGAGGTTCTCACCGAGCCGAGGTTCTCACCGAGCCGATGCTTTCACCGAGCCAACACCTTCACCGAGCCTGACACTTTCTGAGACAAGTGCTTCCAAGCCAATCGATTGAGCAAGCCATCACCTCTCAGTGCAAAGAACATTGAGGACCTGAACAATGTGCCAGATGAAGTTATGGACCTGATTGCAGAGCAGGTCGATGTTGCTAGCAATTCAAGCAGATCTTTCACTGAGCCGAGGCTTTCACCACCGACACCCAATGTTGGATTAAGTGAATCACGTGACGAACCCAACTTGTCTTTCAACCACCATCATGTCTTCAGACCAATCCACAGTATATATTCAAGCTTCTTGCATCCGATCAGCACTTCAATATCTACCCCATGGGGATGACATAAAGCAACACCGTTTATGGGAATATGGGCTGAATCAGGAACTTGTACGTTTTTCCAACAAATCGAATTGTGAACATCGGAATCACACACCCGGTCATCAGGTCAAGGCAATGTCGGCAATCGGGAATGCCTGGGTGTTGGGGGAGAACATTGAGGTGCCGACAGTTCTGTTCGACACCATGAAGGCGATGGATGGCTCTGGCGGGAAACTGTAGAATATCAAGACCGACACGGTCGCAGGCGATCCAAGTGCTCTCTGTGATATCATGCACCCCATTTATAAGGGATGTTGGTGGAGAGGAGAGGTAGTTGTGGGGGAAGGGGATGTGTACGACGGTCTTACAACATTATATATGGTAAGTGTCATTCTACATGAAAATGCATAGCTCAGACTGATTGCTGACATCCGGTGCAGCCGACATTCAAGGACATAAGGGGAGTTGACATCAATGGCAAAGATGGCAGCGCCTCGGGATCGTGCCGACCGAAGCCAACCTCACTTGTGGAGCAAGTTGAGGAATGCTGCTGAAGCAGGCTGCCACGTTGAGAGCAGCTGAATTTGAGGGCAAGCACACACACAGCTTCGGCAGTACCATGCTGAGGTCGTCGACATGCAGAGAGTATTAAATCGTTCATTGTAGGAATATAGATATTACATGAATGTGACCGAAGGGATAAAAATACTTGCACTTGAAGTGATGAGCTTCAGCTTGCCAGGGTATGTTTGAATACAGTGTGGGAAGAATTTGCCATAGCCACTAAAAAACAAGCTACATAGCATTCCGTCACCTCACATCCACCATGTTGCAGTTCAAATCCTCCATCCCATCGTCAACACCGATCTCTCAGCATAATCCAACACATCATGTGGAGCTCATTGCTTCCCGCATTCAACTGGCACTGCAATCACTACTGAAGGAGGCTGATGTTGCAAACCATTGGAAATGGGAGCTAGGGTTAGCTACAGAAGTGGTGAGTTGTCGACTGTAAATAGAGTGACTTGCTAATTCCATGGTCAGATGGAAGCCAAGATGTTGGGTGGAATGTATCGATTGAAGCGGTTGGGGCAACCTCCTCCGCCACTTATCATCACGTTGGTATACCAGATTTTGGGAGGGCCGGACCCATGGAGCAAGTTGGGTTTGTTGTCAGTGGAAGGTGATCCTGAGTGGCGGCGGGACAGAAATAAGATTGACAACAGCCATTGGTGGGCAACAGAAGCACTGATTATGAAAACACCATATTCAGTCATGGTGGCATCCTTCCTGGCCTTGGTAGAAGGTGTAAGTTGCTTATACCTGAATCTCAAGACATAAAGGACTAATAACATAACCTTCAAGCAACAAAATGCCGAAGTTTTCTCCACCTGGTTCAATGAAGGTCCGTCGGCTAGGGAAGCCGAGGCAACTCGGGCCCATGATCCCATCATGGATGACGAACTCATCTCAGAGTTGATTGCCCTGAGGTTGAAAGTGCATGAGATGACGGTGAAAGGTCAGGAAGAGGTTGCAGAAAAGGCGAAACGATTACAGGCCTATGTGTCGAAGGCAATGGAAGTGCAAGGGGTTCGGGATAGACATGCAGACATTATTTAGGACAGCAATTGTAGGTCAGACATTTAGTGCTACAAACATTGTAAGACTGGTGGGATTGCAACAGCTTTCAAGTATTAAGCTTGAGATCCTGGCATCTCCTCAGCTTCAGCCTCCAGGACTTCAGTGTCACTGTAGGGCTCGGTGTCTTGCTGATCGGCAGCACGTCTGTGGCTGCAGCATCTGTCTCACACTATAACTCTGGTCAGTCTCCAGGCCGTGCTATCAAAGCCAGTCTCAGACTTGTTGTTCTCTATGCTGTCAGAGTCACTCTGTCGGTCTCGGTGTCACTCTGTCGGTCTCGGTTTCACTCTCTCGGTCTCGGCATCATGTTCTCGGCCTTTCATTTTGTATCCAGGTCTGTCATTCCTCCTACGCTTCCATGTCGGCTTCTATCCCAACATTGTCATCTGTGTTGCATGGCACATGTGTAGTGGTTTAAATTAAATTACAAATACTGAACTACTGGACAAGACATTATTCTCAGGGCACTCCAGGAAGTCAGGCGGGTAGCACAGTGTTTGTGGATGTCCTGGTAATATCACCTTTGATGCATACATCTCAATACAATACTCTCTGAATATGACTGGTTACATAGTAGACATGAACCTGATCTATACTCAGGCTAAGACGATTTTGCCTGATTGCAATATTCAGATCACGTGATGTTGAAGTTTGAACTTGCACGGGGTAACATCATCACAACATAGCATTTCAGACATGGCACGCACGAAAGTAGACCCCACAACCATTAAAGTCAAAGCCCACCAGGACGCACTCTACAGGTATGCCAGCCGATGGCACGAAGTCGTGAACACAGCAAAGACAACAACTCCAGAAAGACGGATGTTCATGCAGAAAAAGTTGCAGGAGGAGCTGGTGAGTAACAGTGAGTTCTGTCATGATTCGAATGCTGACATTTACTTTAGATAGTTGTGAAGAGCGAGGAGGCTTTTCGGCCCAGTTTAGCGTTGAGGGTATGACATTCATTCCGAAAGGCGGGACATTCCAGGATGAAGTGATGAACGGATTCCTGGGAGAGGTTACAGCTGGGACATATGGGTGAATCGACTTTGTGAATGGAGGCGAGGAATTTGTTGAGCCCTATGTGGCCCATGCGGAGCTGCACGATGACGCTTGCCTGCAGATGGTGGAGGCCCGCCGTGGCCTTATGGAAGTTCCAGAAGGGAAATGAGGTGTCGTACTTGACAGCTTTGCGATATCTTGGTGAGTTCCGCCACTGGGCCTGCCAGCTGTTTTGGAGTGACTTGTTGAACCTTTGCTTGAGCGCTGCAGTGCTGTATGGGAACACACACATTGTCGCCTGCTGGAAGGCATAGGCTGTATGACCGACCAATGGGAAATAGGTTGAGTGGGACCGACGGTGCCATGCTGTCTCATGGAACTGAAAATATGATATTGTCCACCCCATTTCGCTTTCGAGAAGGGTGGCCTCTTCTTTGGCTTAGTCATAAGCAGTCTTCGCCCTCAACCAATGCACTCTGTAGACTATTTTGCACTGGTAAGAAGAAATTGGTGTGGATGCCGACTAGCTCTCACATTCTTCCATCCAATTGTCGGCCTCTGCATCAGCTTGCACATCCATATTCCAAAACCAGGAGAGACAAGTGTCTCGCTGGCCAGGTGTGTTTGGTGTCGCTATGGCAGTGCTAATCTTAAGGTCTCCATGCATCAATTCCTTATATCAGTCAAGAATATCAGCAGTCGTGCCCAGGCCGACGATCTTTCGGTGGGTTGACACATATATTCGGGCTTGCTGCCTGACCTCTCGGTCAACACTACTGACCTCTGACCATGCCCTTGTTTTCTTCTGCTGTGACTTTGCAGCTCTGACATGAGTCCTGAACAAGAATGATTTTTTGCCGAGTCCAATCCTGAGGTTGTGCAGAGCGTCATTGACCTGGCCGAGCCGAAGTTCGATTTCCTTGTCAGCTTGCTGTGGAAAGCATTCTAAACAGAAGCATGACGGGAAATATAGCCTGCTGTGTTCAGCTAATAGTTGATCTTGTCCAGACATGAGATCAGGGAGATTGATTGCCTCAGAGGTCGGGTTGGGATAAGGCTCATTTTGGTGTCAACTGCCGAAGCTTCCTCGGTATAGTTGCTGCAGTCGGTGTTCTGTTTCCCTTTGGCCTCGGTGTCCTGTTCCCAGAGGTCCTGCAGTTCCAGTCCATCGTCCAAGTCGTGCATTTGTAAGTATTGCTCTGCTTGCTTGTTCCAAGCATTGATCCTAGGCTGCAATCTGTCCCGACACTTGTTGATCTCAATGTTCTGACTCACAGTCGGCCGTCGTCCCGAAGACCGAACAAGGACTTTGAGTTGTAACCTGAGACATATATGAGGTAAACCAGGATGAGACAATGCATGGTATTTTATCTCACTGAGATTCTTCGATCTTCAAACCTGCTGCAAGCCAGGCCAAGAGGCCAGTTGACCTACCACTTTGCAACTTTTCATCCATTAAAGACACAAGAATTTCGGCCTTTGTCGGTGCTATGAGTGGATCAGTAAATATATCTCGAACGAGATAGCAGACCGAATGACCTTTTTCAAGCTGAACATCATAAATAAGCATGGAATCTGGCCATGAAAATCTGTCGGCTTGAGCCTTCTGCTCCTGTTCTCCCCATGCTTTGGATAGCTGTCGGTCAGTGGTCGCATTTAATGCCAGGAAGGCATCCCGACATTCAATGAGACGATCCTGTGCCTTTGGATATTTTCGGCACAAGGCTGGCACTACAGTGATACTCAGTAATTATACTCGGGACCGACAGTGACAGGCCCTACCGATGCTGATCAATTTCTTCCAGTTTGAGTCATTCATGTGATTGTCCAATGTCTCCTGCCAATGCACTCTTGTCATCGCCCTCGTGCTACTCGCCACTTTATTCAGCGGTGCCCAGAGCGTTTCCAATATCTCCCCATCCACTTGGCCAGCTCCAGGTATGTAGTTCAGCACAAATATCGGCATGCATGCATCTTTGTGTCTGTGCACATGAAACAGGCCGATCCCTTTGTGCATCACAATATCCCTGTCCATGTCGAGATATGGGCTCTGTCTTACCCTCTTGCCAAGATTTATCCAATACTGACACATAATGTCATACAGCACGATCACCGTCTTTATCCCACCTAGCCGGCTGAATGTCATGACATGACTTTTACCCCTATCTAATTTCCTTTCTCGGACATTCTTTAATCCTATTTCGGACATTTACACAACCTTTAAACAATTGCCACATGGACATTCCCACCATTTCTTTTATTATATCTTCTTTGATCACAAGGCACAACAACTGCATCCCGCTCCGGACTCGGCCTGCCACATGGGAACTCCACCAATCTATTTCCATCCACAACTGATCGGACTTTGTTCTAATCCCCATTTGGACTAATGGTGACAAGGCACACCATTCCCAACTCGCTTCCGGATTCTGGACCCACAAATGATCGATCAGACTTCTATCGATCGATCACCAGATAAACCTGACAGCTGCCAATTATTATTTTGGTCCATAGCCTTTTGATCGTAAGGCTATCCTGCTATCCCGGTTCACAAACATGCGCCGACCTCATGCCCAATGATCACCTTTATTTAGTATATCTCTTTCTTCATATATACTTTCCTTCTCGTGCTGTGCACATTATCACCTGATGATTGCCTGCAAGCCTAGCGCGTCCGATTTATGTCCCAATGTAGTAGTACACAGCCACCTGTACCATTTAGTGTATATATTGCAATAAACGAGTAACAGACTCTCCAGTCTGTTATCTCAGGATTACCACCATGTCTATGGGGCTTCCTTCTTAGATGGCTTTCTGGCGACCTCTCCCTTCTCTATTACCCTTCCTTCCTCTCCTCTAACCCTTCGCTCTATTTTCTAGTCTTGTATCTTTAAGGGAAGGCCAGTACTTAGTTGTATTTGGTGTCGCCCTGACACCGAAGGTCTGACACAGACTATAGTCCATGTTCATTTGCCTACCGAACAGGTTGTGAGCAATTCATTATGTGTCGGCATTACAACAACGAGCCAATATTTACCTCTCACCCTTCTGGAAGTCTACAACACTGTGAGGGACCCAACAACCATGCTGACGCGCCAATGCCGGTAGACTCTAGGTTTTGTCGGTTCAGGTCACCGTCTTTGACCGCTCAGTGTTGATTGCAACTTGATTTCTCCTTTATTTCCTTTGCTATTTTCAAGTGGGCATGATATCTTTGCCGTCCAACCAGAAAGGCTGTTCGGTCTGAGAGGAGGACATCATCATGAGGATTTCTGCTCTTCAACTTGTTTATTTCGAAGTTGCCATCAAGTGTCATCATTCTACTGTACAGCCATGTATTTTTGTCATCCTGCCAGTTATCGGGGATGTTTATACTGGGTTGAGGACATGTCGGGCAGAACAGGGCCAGACCCCTGTCGGTCTCTTCGGCACTCTCATGACCGAAACCATGCCATTTCCGATACTTCAGGTCTCTCCATTGTCGGGAAACTCTCATGAGCTCCTGGTATCGATCCTGCACCCAGATTTATGTATGACTGAGACATATGGACTGAAATATGACATTGAATACATACCTTAATGGAATCAGGAAGGACATTGGATGTGATTCTTCTCAGCTTCCGGTAGAAGTTAAAAGCCGCGGTTTTGCATTCCAGATTATCAATACGGAAGTCATCGAGCACTTGGAATGTAAATGTAGTTTTAATCCATTTAAAGTTGGCTGGAAAGAGGCCCATGGAGAATAGTTGACTGTCATCGGAAGCATGGCCAAGACACCTACACCATCTGATTGGCAGATGGTGAATCCCGGAACGATCCACAATACACAGCATGGAGACAGCCTGTTGAGATGTTGCCAGAATGTTGACAGTATCACTGAATGCCCTCAAGGGGTGTGGTGCCTGTACTGGCTTATCACCATCCTCCCAATCTGAGTCTTCATTGTGATCAACATACATATCATCAAAGTCCTCCAGAAGATTGAGCTCAGCTTCAATTGCGCAGGGAGCTCCACCATGACCAAGGTAGATCTCCACTCCCACTTCAGCAAGCCAGGCAGGCTTGAAGAATTCACCTGTCCATTGCTCAACGCGATGAAATGGGTGTTTGGCATGAGAGGCATGACAACAGGCTCTGCATTCTACAGGGCGACCCATACAATCCAGACACCTCCAGACAGCATTATCCATGTGACTTGTCTGACAGGCATCATTCTCTGGTGGTGCAGAGAGTGAGATCAACTTGTGAAGATAAGTTGACCTCTTGGGCAACCATTCCCTCAGGATATCATTCTGATTCTAAATATAATTGTTACCTTGAGTTTGAAGATAACAGGACATGGGTGTACTCACTAAAGACTTGGGCAACTTCAAGGGTTCCATTGGAATGGGTTCCCCAGTTGCATGGATGCTCCTACGGTCAGTAGACGCTGAGGGGGTATTTGATGTAGAAATACGAGCAAGTTTTGGAGAATGTACAGAAACCTGTCTAGTTGATGCACCCCTACTAGTAATTTTATCAACCCATGTTACCCTTTGCACGGTGTTAATGGCCTTTCTCTTGTGGTGTTTCACCATGATGGCGGATGGAGCAGAGGTATTGGATTACTCGGATGCCTTTCTATTACGACTAAATGTACCTTTACACAGCTAAATCGGCACAGCGGGCCGAGTGGAGGCCATTCTGTAGTCTAATTAAGGAAATTGCATGGCAATAATACAAGAGGAAGGCCCATTATGGAAATTCCTCGCTGTAGAACTTCTCACTGGCTGTCTACTTTTGGATAGAGACCCGCTGGTAATATGTTGCCATTGATATTTAGTTTGAAGGCACCTGTAACTAGTACCACCAAATTTTACCAATTGTCACACTCACTTTTAGAAAAAAAAACTCATCCAGTCATGCCATCAACCGTTTTCACCAAGGACCAAGTGACAGTTATTAAAGGCTTCATGGTTGAGTTCCAGAAAGTTTCCAAGTCCAACAAGCATGACATCATAAAAAAAGCTGCACATGCAATACTGGCGGAAAAGCTGAACTTGACAAAGCCGCAAAGGAAAGAACTTCGAAAGGTCAGTAATGGATTGTTCACTCGGCAGACTCTGTCACTGATCATACTACTCAGAGAGTAAAAACATGGATGTACAATAATGGACGACAGAGGAAGGAAAAGAAGTTGGTGAAGACACGGAAATTTTCATACCGACATGTGGTGGCCTATGAGCAAAAGGAGCAGCTAGAGGACGAGGTCCGAAATCTTTTGGGAGCCGTTCCTGGGACATCAGCGTATTTTGCCAAATATCAACCTGGCCTGAAGATCGTGTGTGATTCCCTCACGCAAGCCGAATTACGGAAATATGAGGATACCGCTTGGCAATGGAATGAGAAGATGCTGCCGAAAGAGATTCAGGCCGCGTAAGTTTTCAGAGGCCAAGATAACAGATATAACTAAACAACATGAACTTGTATAGGGCCGCTGAGAAGTACGGCCGAAAATACATGAAGGAGTTCTCAACCCGGATGCACTGAGAGCTCGGCATGAAGATCCTTGTGCTGAGTGCTCATACGGACACATCTGGCACAGTCTCATTCACATCGTGAATAGCCCTATATGTAGGATATCACTGGATAGCTAACAGACATACCAGTCATGAATTTGGAGACAATCCCGACCACCAAGCCTTTGCCGAGGCATATCCAAAGTGGGAGACAGAGGCCGGCCTGATGAGGCACTGGACAAGATATGCCCAGTCATATTTTGGTGAGTTCCATCGGTTTGTTAGGCTTGTGAAGAAGTAACCTGTTGATAATAACAGGTGAAGACCATGCTGACGGGCAGTCCGGAGACGAATCCAATGATGCCCGACCGACAAAGAAACATCGGAAACAGATTGTCTTGCAGTCCGATAGGCATGGTGCCCCTCGGCTGCCCCAATTGGACAAGGAGAACATGCCGAGTTTAGCCTGGCAGAAGGACTTTATTCGGGTGTATCTCACCGCTCACTATAGTGAGTTTGAACAAGATGACCGAAGCCAATAATCTCAAGGTAGTCCCATCTACAGGGTTTGGTTCTGGGCATGCAAAAGCAACAGTGCCATGGGTGGTGATAACCGATGATGTCCACTCCCTGATTAACAAGGAGTTCCTTCCAGAGGATGCGAAGCTCGGAGAGCCGTCCAAGATGGCTGGCCAACATGTTAGGAGAGTGATTGATCATTGGCAAGACAGGAAGCTTGCAAAGATGGTACCATTCCAGTTCAGCGGATTCCAGGTGAAGGACCTTGAGAAGGGAAGTAGAAAGCCTTGTCGATCAACAGCAGAAGCCAGGTCGTCAAAGGTTGAGAAGAAGAAGGGGAAACAGAAAGCACCGTCAGAGGAAGAGACAACTGATGAGGAGGAAAGTGACACCACTCCGCCATCAAACACCAATATGAAGCCACAGAAGAAACCAACAGGCACAGCTAGATTTAAAGTGGTACCAATGCCAATACCGACCGAGAGGAGGGAAGTAAAACAAAGAGCGGTACCAGAGGAGAATATTATTGATGAGGAAGGCAGTGTCGGTATTGCGTCGCAATTTACCCCCAAGCCGAAGCTCAACAGAAAACCGACACCACAACCGACACCAACACCGACACCTATGCTGACACCGGCACCAGCACTGACACGGATACCGACACAGCTGTTGCCGAAAAAGCCAAGTGTCAACCAGAACCAGAAGGTAGTTCGGCCTGGGAAAGAGTCCGCGGGAACGGGGCATGACAGCATAAGGGAGGATGTAAAGGGGAAAGGAAAGGTGACATTCGGCCATGACATGTTGTCGGATGATGGTATGCAGGATCCCATGTCGTCTGATGATGACAATCAGTCGGAAGATGATGAGGAACATGACTTCTCCATTGTCGGTGGTCCAGCCTCGGCAATGGCTCCGCCGAGACATGTCCGAGCTGCACTGAGAAGTATGTATTATCGAACAGTTTGTGATGAAAGATCTTGCTAATCGTCCTACTGCAGAAACATTTCATGATGGGTCCCTCATCCTGCCTACTGGAATCGTCCCGGCTCAGGCAGCAAATAAATTCGATTTCCTTCAGACATTGTGTCCGCCGTCGTGGTGGCAAGACTTGATTGAAAGATTGGAGAGATATGAGGTCGGTCGAGCCATCCTAGGCCAAGATGCTCGTTCCAATATTAACCTTGTATTCCATGTAGCCTGAGGGAACACAAGTCTGCGAGCCGATGGAGAACCAACCCCAGTGAGTATGACCAGTCGTCGGTGCCAGATTCATTTGATGGCAGTGATCTTGAAAGGTTCACCAACACGATCGACTGGTTTCTCTGGGCTCCTCACCTCTTGGACAACGGATAGGCATCATTCAGCTATGATGTTGTCCAGATGTGGACTCTCGGCATCGGCTTGATATACCGAGACTTGTCTGAACACTTCGAACTGAAAAAGGACTATCTTGAAGCATTTGATTGGTGGATCACATGGCCGGGCGACAGGTCGGATGCCTCATATATACCACTTGTGATGTGTTGGATGAGGAGAATTTACAGCAGAAGAAGTGAGCAGAAGAAGGGAGAGCTGTCATTGGTCCAGGTTTGTTGGTCATGCCAAAGCCGAGTCTGATGTTTACAGTCAGCATGGCAGATAGACAGAAAACGCACATCCCCACATCAAAGCCGAGGCCGACCGTCATCGGCTACAGGCCAGATGAGGCCGGTCCCAGTGTATTGCCGACACAGACACGGCCGAAACCAAAGCCGAGGGTGAAGTCAACCATCAACATCACCAACGGCAATTAGGTGGGACCAGGCATGGTGGAGAAAGGGATACCAGCAGCATGGAATGAGTCCATGCTGATCTTGATGACCGAGGCCGAGTTGCAGGACAGCATCATTACTCCCCCACTCTGTGACAAGGCCCCAAGCCAGGCGACAAGCAATGCGTCCTATTTGTCTCGGATCTCAATCGTCCTGGCCCTTGTTGATCTTCAAAGAGCTTTGCAAGTCTACCGAGTACTTTTGTCACAATTTCTATTCTTAAACAACCGTGCTAACAGCCTTTTCCACAGCTATTGGTCGTCACAAGAGTCTTGCGCCTGAAGGACAAGCCAAGATGGCTAACTTGGTCCTATGCCGAGAACTGCCTGCCGACAAAGATATTTGAAAACCTTGACACCTGGAAAAAGATTATCGGCTGGTTCCTATTGGCACCCCATCTGACTGATGGTCATAAGGCAACAATGAATCATGTGACTGTAGAGCTGTGGACGTTGGGAATTGGAATGATTATCCAGGAACTGATTCAGATATATCAGGTTCGGGACCGTGAGGACATGGACGATTCGGTGCAGTTGATGGTTCTTCATGACTGGGTCATGGTGCAGGATGTCAAGGCTAAGGTGATATTCACTAAAACGATGGAGCTCCTAAGAACAGAATATGTCAAGGGGCAACACACAGTGGATGATGGTCCTCAGGCCCAACTCCATCCTCAGATGCTCACCGGTCGGTACAGGACACCGATACTGGCTGAGCCGATAGGAGCTGAGCTGACAATTGAGCAACTCAGTTCGGCCTCTCAGGGTCCAGATTCTCATCGGGCAAATGAGAGGGTGAACACGAGATCCATGACGAGTCAGGCAAAGGAGGATAGTGTAGGCAAGTCTCAGCTCGGAGTGAAGTGCAAGTTGGCAATGGAAATTTATCTTCCTGTCATTGCCGAGGCCACCGATGTACCCACACCGGCACCGAAGAGGATGAAGCGTATTTAGAGTATGCATTGCACACATGCCTGGGAACATGTAATTAATGATAATCTTGTCCCTCTGTCAATGCTTGACCCATCTGGGTAATCCCAATCTCAGACATTTCCGACTTCAGAATACTTCTGTGGGGAAAGATGTCTCGGACCTTAATATTTGCTCAATGCCAGTCTGGCTTCCTTGAGGCAAGAAATGATATTTGTATAGAAATACAAATAGGGAGACAAAAATCTAAAAATCTAAAATAAAATCACTTTTTTTGGCCGACCAATGGATGCAAAACCTCAGGCCCATGCTAGGCTTCAATTTCCCCTGCTTCCACCTCTAATTCTCCACTGGTTGAGACATCGGCCTGAATGCCAGTCGGAGTGGAAACGAGCGCCGCTGGTGATGACATGGTGGTGGCGACGGTGGCCTCTGCTCCAGCCTCGGCATCGGTGACGGTACCGATCTTGATGTCTTCATTGGCTTCCATCCCCTCCTTCGACTCCTGGACTCCTTCGCCCATCTCAACCTTCGGCGTGACTTCATCGACAACCGTCTCCTCTTGCTTGTCGGTGACTTTGGTCACTCCGCCGATTGGCTCCTCAGTCACCCCAGTGGATACTGCAGGCTGCTCGGCCTTGGTAGCCGACAATCCTGTGTCGGTCGGGATAAACAGCCTTGAAGTGGTGGGGGATGGGGAAACGTGAGTGGGGAAAAGAGGCCACATTGCTGAAGGGGGGAGTGTGTGCCCAGCAGTGTTGACGGCTTGTAGAGGTGTTGGCTCCCTCGTTGACACCTCTTCCAAGACTTCATTGTCTCTCTCAACCTCGGACCCCACTCCAACCTCCCTCGTTTTCTTGCGCACCACCATATCTCCCTCTAGTTGCGGCCGAGCAAACCCAAACAACTCCGGGATGATGGGCAGTTCTTCAACTGTCTGTTCGCCCTCACCATCCCACGGTTTCGTCATCACAAACTGTCAGAGCGCCTCATATGCACGTTGCGTTGCTGATAGCTGCGCCTCCAGATACCTGATTCAGGCCACCATCGATGGTACAGTGACCTCCTCCTGGAGTACTGCAACATCGGTGGGATGCAGGTACTGGGCGAAGTCACTCACCGGCCACATCATGATGTGGAATTCTATTACATTCGTGTCAGTTACCTTGAAGATCAGTACATAACTCAGCACTCACCAGATGCATCCTCTCGCGTCTCCTGCATCTTGGCCTTGGCCTTCTGCTTTGAAGGTCCCAGCATGGCCGACCGAGGCGCCTGAGCCAACTTCTTCCTCAGTTCCTGTGGTTTGGTCATGGGGGGCTGACTAGAAGACGTCGCCGGCTTGGGTGTATGGGCCCTCGACTTCGACCGACCAGGACACAGGGGAGAGGGTGGACTGTCGACATCGGTAATGGGAAAGTCGAACGTCTCCGCCTGCTTGTCGTCGTCATCGGTGGCCGCTTGCGCTGGTGTGGTGGGCCTGATGCTGCGGCAGGGGTCGGCCTTCATCTTCACTTGACGTTGGAAAAGCGGGCATTTGACCTTGCTCTTGTGGCAGGCCTTGCATGTCTGCCCTGGGTTGCTGACGTATCGCAGCTCCAGGCGTTCGCAGCGGGGACAGGGACCCACAACAGCTTCTTTGACCTCAGCATCCTGGGCGTCTGTTGTTGAGGCTTGCATCCTGGCCTTCTTCGCTGGCCTCTCATCCTCATCGTCAATAACCTTCTTCGCTTTCTCTCCGCCTTTCTTCCCTGCTCCTCTCTTCACCACTGTCGGCCGTTTTGTTGTCCTTGACACTTGGCCAATGTCCTCCTCCTCCTCCTCCTCCTCCTCCTCGGTAACTTTTCTCTTCACTCCTCCCGAAGATGGTTCGGGCGACTCGACTGCCCTCTGCTTCCCCCTCGACTTGGCTGATGGCACTGGAGCCATTTTCATCGGCGTGAATCCCACCCTGTACGACATCGGTGGCTGTCGTCGCCTGACCTCGGCCTCGACAACCCTTTCTTTCTCTTTCTTCTCTTTCTTCTCTTCCTTCCCAGCCTTCTCCTTCTCCTGCCAAACCTCCACCACATCCTCTGAAGTCCCAGCCATCTCCCCATTCTCCTCTGTGTCTGGCTCGACCTTGACGAAGATCGACACATCGTGGCTTTCCGGGGCGCGTGAGACTGACTGACTCATCTATGAGCCACCTTCCCACCATCTTGGACTGCCGGGGTCGAACGTCGGTGTTTCTGAATGAGCCCGATAGTGTGGGTCTTCCAAAATCTGCCTATTGTGACGGGAGATGGAGTTGATGTCGACCCAGGTGTTGTTTTTGACTGCGTGGATGCAGGCCAACCAGACGCTGAGAAGGATCTTGGGTACGTGCACAAGGCGCTGGTACCAAGTGGACATTTCCTTGATGACGGCTGTCACCACTCTCTAAAGTTGAGGTCAGTTACAGTTCTGAAAAACACTGATTTTGTTACACACCAGCTCCCTCAATAAATTGTCCGAGATCTCATCCTTCAACTTGTCTGTAGCATTGTGACCGGCCTTGACCGCCTCCCTCCATCGGTTTGCATATATGTGTAGCCTTTTCTGGTTTTCTGCCACTGCGGCATCTGCGAGATCGCGTCGTCTAGTGGTGTGAGTGCAGGCCATGTCAGTTATATTGAGTTCTAAAGTCTGAGTGGGTAGTTTTTGAGGTTAATGTGAGAGTGCCAAGAAAGGGACAAACAAGCGGCAAGAAAATAAACATCAACTTCAGACCACGTGACCGATTCACCATTATGCTTATTACAACTCATCATCACCGCATACTACTAGTTGTTTTATCTATGCAATGGAGGAACATCGGTCTACCTCAACAGCTCTCCGTAAGGCTCTAGTATATCACAGAACTTATTCAGCTGATGTCAAACATCATCAGCCGACGTGGTATCAGCTCCAAAACGGGTTCATTTCGACCTGGACAACGACTTGGACTCAAACATGACTGGGTTAGAGTTTGAGGCCGGTCCAGAAATTTATAATTTCGGTAAGCCTCTTGAGATGCTAAACCTCGTGAAGAGGACATCGAGTCCCATTCAGACGACATGTTCTCCTGGGGTGAGCCTTATCACACCAGTCCCAGCTCTCAACCTTGGGACCCTAACCATGGTGATGACACCCTCATGGACCTCGATTCCGAAGGTAGCGACATCAATTATCCGCTTACCCAAACAGAGGGACATACCAATGCCGGCTTCACTCAGGCTGACAGAAGCTGGATTTTCGGTGAGTCGGTGCCAGTGCACGGTAAGTTTTCACCTTTACTGACAGGTAGATCACTGAACGACAGGTCGTTTTTATTAGAGCTGGACTTGCCTTCACAGAGTCCTCCTCAGGTGAAGGGGGAGATAGACATGGGTGAAGTCCAGGATGATGAAGACTCCTTCTCCTTCGGCCCCCCTGTCTCCTCACCCTACGCAGATGCCGAGGATGACGACGAGTTCTCCTTCGGCCCTGCTGTCTCCTCACCCTACGTAGATGCCGAGGATGACGACGAGTTCTCCTTCGGCCCCCCTGTGTCCTCGCCATACCCCGATGCCGAGGATGATGCCGCAGATCCCGACTATGAGGAGGAGGAGTTCTCATTCGGCCCTCCCGTCCATGTAGAGACAGACACGCCAACGGTGGGGAGTATCGAGGCCAGGGCTTCACAGCTTTGGGACGCCCTTCCTCCAATCATTCGGGATGTCCAAGCTGACGAATTGGCCAACATGGCGCTGACCCAGCTGTCAAATGGCCATCGGATTCAAGCATCCCTGCTACTGCTAGTGCTCCCAAAGTTCAGTTCGGAACTGATACGAACTCAGTTTGAAACTGAACCAAACCCGAAGTTCAGGTTTAGGTTCGGCCTGTGGCTGAACCAAACCATTTAAGAGAGTTCAGTTCGGCCAAAACCTCTTCAAAACTGAACCAATTACTATATATAGTAAGAGTTCAAGGTTTGAAACTCAAACCAAACCACTTAAAACCAAACTCCAAGGTTTGGTTCAGCATTTTGGCTGAACTGAACTCCAAGTTCAGTTTGGGGTTTGACAAAAAGTGTCTCAAACTGAACCAAACTGAACTTTGGGAGCACTAGCTACTGCAGGACATGCATCGCTTGGTGGCCATTCTTCGCCTTCAAGAATGCGCGATGCAGAGGGTTGAGAATTTGCTCCGGAGATGCAAAATTGTGGAGAATGGGAAGGAGACAGACTAAGTGTGAAGGACACAGGGTGATGTAGAGTTACAATAGTGTTGGAGTATTATAATTGTAAAATCAAGCCACTAAACATTACTTTTGTGTAAACCGAGGGAGAGTAGGTAGCACATGAGACACCAAAACATGTAGACTGCAACAGAAGCCAACAACCAATTCTCAGAAGCTTATAATAGTTGTTCTAAATGCCAAGACATGTTGCATGGTCAACGGGAAAATGACATATCGGCCGATCTGGGTTGAATGGGACACTGGAATATGAGCCGACCGATCTCTAATGAGAGAATTCGATGATGAGAATGTCAGCCGATCCATATCGAACGAGAAAACACATTATCGGCCGACCCATCTCTAATGAGAAAGTCACATATCAGCCGATCCATCTTCAATGAGAAAACCCAATGTCGGCCGATCCATCTCCAATGAGAAAACCCATTGTCAGCTGATCCATCTCCAACGAGAATACCCATTATCGGCCGATCCATCTTCAATGAGATAATTCAATATTGGCCGATCCATTATCCATGACAAACTCTCATTGTCCTCATAGGCCGACCCATCATTTATGACTACAATACTCATGTTGGCCGATTTGTCTTTAACGACTACAATAATCATGTCAGCCGATTCATCTTCAACGACTACAATACTAATGTCAGCCGACATCTGCTGTCCCATCTCTAACGTGATTTTGTCAATGTCTGCTCCCCCATCTTAGATGGACTAAGACACTGGAAGGGCTGTGAGTAGCATATTGCCATGATGTGGACATTAATATTGATTCACAACTACAGACCTCTTGGTGGCGTGGGAATTCATTAGTCATTCATCAATCGGTCGATGGATGACTAATGCAGTAATTGATAGTGGTGTTTCCCTGACGCGATATTGTAAATTCACTGACTACCGATGATCACTTTGCCGGTGCATGAGTATTGAATTTAAACTATATACAATATAATGTGCACACAACATGTCAATCAATCTGTACACTCTGGGCTTGACAGTACATCTTAATATTATATACTCACCACCATTCGTATTGTTCAGTGATTGCATATTTTGGGGGTAAGTCAGTGAGTTGATGCCGATTGCTGTGTTTTGAAGCTTACCTGCAGCTGCTGGCACCTGCCATCAGGCACGACAGAAATGTGGGTCATTCATTGATCCATGGTGATCTGTAATGAACAACATAAGTAGTTGTTCCCGCTGTGGAATGATGGCAGTACCTACATACATTCCCATGAACCCACAATATTAAACACTGCCTCCAGTTTATTTATGACCCGCTACATTGTGCAAATAATCTACTATATAATAATTCATTGCCTATTTATCGATCTGAAATTCTAATAGATGCGTTCAATTTCATGAATATCGAAAGAATCAAAACACACTTACCGTGTTTAATGGCTGGGACTGCACCAATGCTCCTCTATAAGGCTGCACTGTGGCCCGCACCAACGTTTTGTTAGCCGAATGGCTGCATAGTCGCATTGGCAACACAGTTGTCGTCGCCCGAGTTTATCGACTGAACTTCTAGTGCAATACACTTTGTCCCCCTTGCTTGTGCGCCCCCAAAGGTGTACGCAGATGTAATGTTTACACATCCACAAAGACATAAATTCAAAGAATTGCGGAAAGAAATGAAACTCACGATAATTTAGATGGGTCGATGTGGTTTGTATCTGAGTGTGGGTTGGATGATGTTTGGTTGTGGACTTGTCACTGCGTTTCCTGAGTTGTGTCACGTGACCACCTGCATAGTGATTAGTCATCTATCGACCAGTCGACAGCTGACTAATATATTTCCACGCCACTCTAGATTCTCGCGCCACATCCATCGACCAGTCAATGGATGACTAAGCACTTTGCTAGTGGCATTTGTTTATACATTGTTTGGCCCTCAACTGCAATGCAACAACTACACCCTGCCACTCCAGTGATACAATTACTCTTCCACTTTGACCATTGAAATGTCCTCTCACTTGAGCCCTCACACCCTCCTCTCCGAGATATCTACAGTTAGGCAATCTGGCGACATCATTTGCAATCGGTCCCCTGACATTCAACAATGGCCCTGGGAGAATGGAATCATCCTCCACCATGGCTCCATGGCTCAAAGGATGCAGGAAAGTATAGGTCCTAACATTGGAGCCTTTGAAGGCTTAGTTCTGGTGAGTCTCTCACAATGCCACAGTCACCCATTAATCCCACTCCACTCATTTGATCCAGAAATTTGCTGGCGCATTAGACACATATGACATGAAGGACTCGTTCGAGCACATGCACCGTGACTTTGCCTGGGAATACCTGGGTGGGAATTTGCCGGAATCCACTGTTCGGCAAAACCTGATGAACCTTGAATATTGGCAACGTTCTACGACCCCGGCTAAGCTCGACTTTGCAGTCCAGGTCTTGTTATGGTACAAACTCATGGACTTCCTTGCAAACATTGTTGGATCACAGGTACACCCAAACAGGCAACTCATAGCTCAGACTTCCCACCCTCATTTGCCTCAGCACGTTGAACAGGTGAGCTGGCAAATAAAATAACATTTATAATGCTTTTAATTTCTGTATAGCTGAGACACTCAATCTCAAACTGGCCAACGCTCGTGGAGAAGTTCCGCACGATATTTACAAAAGGTCCCACTCAAGGAAACACTCGCACCTCCAACCTCTTCCTTGGCTCTTCATCTGGTCCCTCGATGCTGTCTGCACATGCACAGGTCCTCCAGACAGGCCTCCTGAGCCTAATCAGTGCAAGTCGTCACATGCAGGATGCAAGTTACCACAAAATCATGGTAAACATTCAACTGTTAGTGTTTTCCCTTTGTTGGTTTGGCATGGTAAGTCAGATTTGGTATTGAGGATTTACACCATCTGATCATTCAAATTAGGGGCAATTTCACTTTCCGGATGACGATGAAGCCTTCATCGATACCATTCTCCGGTTCGTCTTTTATATCTGACTCAAAGTCTGTCCGTGACTAATCTTTAAGCTCCCCAGCCAATCGAAACAGGTCGGCTTGAGGCTTCAGGACAAGATCGTGACAGAGTTGAGATCATCAACTCATATTGTCAAGGCCGTCAAACAATGTTTCTTCCTGGCGACCTCTGTGTCTCCTCTGGTAATGTTGATACCCAAAAATTTCAGCACTCAATCAGTTGTATACTGGAAGGAGGCCCTCATAGGGGTAAGTATTCCTAATCAACCATACGTGCCTTACAATCTACTGATATTCATATTGAATTTCTCAGTACAGTATGTCATTGGGGAACAACAAACCAGCATTCTTAACCCAGGTAGAGAATTGCTTCTGGTCTACTCTTCTGTGAGTGGTATCTGGGGCAACCCTGAACAAAGAGGTGGGGGGCTTTGTAGTCAACTACAGCAGTCTGTCAACTGGTTTTTCCGGGTCTGCACGTGGTGCGGATTGGTTCGTGGGCGGTGAGTCCCACAATTCACAGTGCTTTGTGGTGGTGAGGTATTCACAATTGTTGTTTCAGTTCCCCCAATACCGGTAGCATCAACCACAGGGATTGAGACTGTGCCACAAACGCTGGGTCCAGATGTAAGTGAACAAATCTTCTTATCTGCATCACAAGTATTAACATATTCCCGACTAGGCTGTCATTCAATATCACAGGGGGTTTTCAAATCCCACTATCACCGAGCCGGCGCCCATCACAGGACTCGCAGGCAAACCTGGGCAGCCAGCCGCAAAGCTGCTCGAGGACTTTGTGAGAATGCAAGTCGAGGGGGTGAATTCAACTCCCACAGCAATGGACGCCAATGGGAGTCCAGTGGAGACTGCACCTCCTACCATTCAGCTGGGGCAACATGACCTGAGTGCCCCTGAGAGCAATGCCATGGAGGTCGATGAAGCTGTTGGTATGAACAGTGGTGACAGCGGAAAAGGGAAGGAGAAAGTGGATGATGAAGATGAGGAGGAACAGGAGGAAGAGAAGGAGGACAAAGTGCGGGAGGACGAGGAAGAGGAAGAGGGTGAAGAGAAAGTGCAGGAGGAGGAGGACGAGGAAGAGGGGGAGGAGAAAGTGCAGGAGGAGGATGAGGAAAAAGTGCATGAGGGTGAGCAGGGGGATCAAGAAGTGCTGTTCGAGGAAGACATGTTGATTGAGGAATATGTTATCCAGACAAGCAAGGAGAAGGGCATCAAGGGAAAGGGAAAAGAGAAGGGCAAGGAGAACAACCTTCAGGAGAAGGAGAAAGGCAAGGGAGAGGAACGTCCCGGAAGGGGCCAGGCTCACATATCCCCAGTTGCAACACGACTGGTGAGATCAGAGCGTGTTGCTGCTCTGAAAGAGAAGTCAAGGCAAATTCCATCACCCGACCTCGTCAAGAAGAAGAAAGGGAATCTTCATACAACAAAGCCTCTCCCCATGAAAGGAAACCCCGTGCCTGGAAGCTTGGCAGCAAACAGATCTGTGATCCACCTCCTGCCAGGAAATGTACGTGTATTATGTCATTCCAGCCCCACTTGCACCTTACCTTTTACCCAACAGATAATGAACACAGAGATGTCAGAACTGTTGGCTGTAAAGGCAGCTACTGTGAGTCCACTCCATCAACACCTGATTATATTCCACTAATTATCATATGTAGCTTACTCCAGGAATGGAGATCACAATCTTCAGTGGTGACAGGACTTTGCCACCTCAAGTCCACATGTTCAAATCTCCGAAATCATCGGTAAGATATTCATTTCAGCATGATAGAATGTGGAGTACTGTTAACTAACTATTCATTATTATGGAAGGGTCATGAGATCAAGCTCATCCAGGAGATACAGCATAGTTGTGAGAGACTGTATCAAAACAGTCGGCCTCTCCACCATCTTGACAGCGCACGGTCTGTCAACTACAACCCAACAGTGGAAGGGGTGTTGTCTATATTCGTAGTGGAATCTGCAGACTTCAAGAAGCTGGTGCCCTGTCAGGTGCAGGATATCTTCAGGCACCATCATATCCTGGTGTTGGGGGTTGAAAGCGAGAATATGAGTTTTGATCTTGCAGGTCTGGGTTCTATGGGATCATTGACAGTGCCCCGCTTTATGCAAGGTCAGTCAGCTTTCTGATGAAGTCTTTATGCATCATGTTAAACTTTCTTGTTG
>QLPF01000503.1:0-10510 GCA_003314045.1 Hygrophorus pudorinus
GTAGGAATGGGGTTGGGTTGTAGTTTTCCCAAAGGTTGTTTGGGAATGATTTTGGATCGGTTGCAGGTGTTGCAACCTTTGATGTAAGAGTCGACATATTTTGTGAGTCCAGGCCACCAGTAGTTTCATGTGATAAGTTCAGTGGTTTTCCATTTTCCTGGATGGCCGGTGATTGGTGATTCGTGATAGAGTTTGGTGATTTTTCGTCGGAGTTCTGGATCATTGGGAACATAGACCTTTCCTCTGTATAGGACCAAGTCTTGCTCTATCGACCATTCTTCCGATCATAGTCTTTTTGTCAGCAACCTTTTCAACTCTTCTACTGCTTTTACCACTGCCTTGTCATACTCTTTGCTTTGTCTAACCTTCTTGAGAATGTCCTGTTCTTCTGCTGCAATCAACGTGTGGCCCTGTTTCAAAGCATTAATGGCAAAAAATTCAGGTTTCAGTGGAATCCTGTCTCTGTTATCATCTTCCCCCATTTTAAGGTCCTCGCGTCTCGAGAGGAGATCTGGTTTTTGGTTTTGTTTCCCGGGTCGGTGCTTGAGATCAAAATCATATCTTGACAATTCCAAAGACCACTGTGCTTGTCTACAGTTGAGTTTCTGTTGAGTCATGAAATATTTCAGATTGTCGTGATTGGTTGGTATTTTGATCTTTTCATCTGCTCCTTCCAAGTAGTGTCTCCATTCGTACAATGCTCGCATGATCGCTAGCATTTCTCGGTTGTGGACGTCGTAGTTGCGTTCGACATCATTCAAGCTTTTGGAGATGTAGGCACAGGGGTGCCATTTACCATCATCGCATAGCATGCTCAGCACACCTCCAGTAGCATATCCTGATGTGTCGATTTCTACATGTAAGGGTTTTGTCGTGTCGGGGTAGGCAAGTATCGGCTCAGTGGTGAATGCCGTTTTCATCTTTTGGAAGGCGTCTTCTTGTTGCGCTTCCCAGTCCCATTTCTTTTCTTTTTGCAGGAGTTTGTGCAGCGGTCCTGCAATCCTAGAAAAGCCTTCAATGAATCGTTGGTAGAAGTTAGCAAACCCAAGGAAGCTTTGGAGTTGTTTAACTGTTGTTGGCATTGGCCAATCTTTTACTCCTTGTACCTTTTTAGGGTCCATGCGTGCTCCATCTCCTGATATGATGACTCCAAGATATTCGACTTCGTCTTGTTTGAAGAAGCACTTCTGCGGCTTGAGATATAGATCGTTTTCTTGTAATCACTGAAGTACTTGTTTGACGATTTCTCGGTGTCCTTCTTTCATTTTGGTGAAGATGAGGATGTCATCCATATAGACTTCTAGCACTCCTGCGTTGATGAAGTCTTTGAGGATGGCGTTCATCATCGTCTGGAATGTAGCTGGTGAGTTTACAAGTCCAAAGAACATGACCTTTGGTTCGAAGCTGCCTCTATTTGTTTTGAAGGCGGCTTTCCATTGATCTCCTTCTTTTATGCGGACATTGTTGAAGCCCCATCGTAGATCCATCTTCGTGAATACTTTTGCACCACAAAGTTTGTCGATGAGTTCGGGGATTAAGGGGAGGGGATAATTATTTTTGACGGTCCAAGAATTGAGATGTCGATAGTCTTGGGTTGGTCGGAATTTACCGTCTTTCTTGTCGACAAAGAAGAATGGCGCGGTTTGTTCGGATTTGGAAGGGATGATATATCCTTTGCATAATTGTTCGTTGAGGAACTTGTCGAGTTCTTCTTGTTCTTTTGGCGACAATGGATAGATCTTTGACTTCTCTGGTTGGAATCCTTCTTTGAGATCGATGTGGTGATCCCATGGTTTATTTGTCGGCATTTGTTCCGACTGCTGTTTATTGAAGACATCAGCAAACTCTTTGTAGTCTTCCGGCACCACTTCTTTGTCCGTTCTTTCATTGAATTTCTGGTCATAGTACCAGCTTTCATGGTGTGCCGTAGTGTTGATTTCATAGGCCTTCCAGCCTTCTTCTTGTTTTTCAACATAGAGCAGTTCTCCAGGTTCATTTCTGTGGAATTCAGTGTTCGTACCATCTGAAGAACAAACAAATACTCGTTCCGTTCTTTGTTCGTTGTCCAGATCTCGCACTTCTTTCCAGAACTTCTCTTCTCCTGGGGAATACCATGCTCCGTTGATGTATTCTTCATCATTTTCTTCTTCTCCGTCGAATTCTAGAACGTGGTCGGGAATGGCCCATTTTGATATCTTTTTGCTGGCCTTATGTTGTGCGTGGTGTTCCGTTCCACATTCAGGGGGGCATCTTGTCATTGACATCTTTCCTGTTCTCCAATCGATCTCTGGGTTGTGCTTCTTGAGCCATGAGTGTCCGAGAATCATTGGTACGGAAATTTTTGTCACTGCAAAGGTTATTCATTCTTTGTGTCCTTGATAGGACATTACCAGATCTATTTCCTCTTTGATTGATCCATTTATGTTCTCTGTTCCATCAACATTGTAGACCGGGACGGCTTTCTCCAACCTTCTTGTTGAGAGTTTGAGTCTTCGTGCGAATCCTTTGTCGATGAACGTTGACGTTGCTCCACAGTCGAGGAGTGCGTCGAGGTTGAAACATTCTTGTCGATCCAAAGTTTTCAGTCCGATGTTGACTTTTGTCACAGTCTTCGTGTCAATGTTCATGTTTCGAACATATTTCTTTTCTACAGATTTTGTCAGTGGTTTTTCGATAGGTAGAAACATATCTGTGGGTTTTTCTGATTTGGGTGAGGGTTTCGGTTTGGGTGGTGGTGGCATTGGTTCTGATGGTGGTGCAATTGTTTTTGAAGGCAAAGTTTGTTTCACGGGTCTATAAGGATAGTGTTTGATTAGCTTTCCTCCTTGTGACTTCCTTTTTGACCCTGCGTCGCATGTGTTGCACACTTCATACTCTATGGTATCTTTTTCGTCATAGGCGTCATCGAATAGTACTTCATGTACCATGGTTGCCTTTGGTCATTTTCCTAGTGAAGATCCTGAGCAGGCTCGTGCTTGGCATTCTAGTTCATCTTTGTTATCTTTCTCTTCTCGTTTCACTTCTTTTCCTACTTCTTTTCTCACTACATTCCCAGTTCTGTTTACGCATATCAATTGAGCAGATTCTGGTACATTTGAAGTCAATGAGCCTGTAGCTAAAACTATTGACTTAGCTAAAAATCTGTGTTCTGGTCTTCGTTCTCGATGTCCCTATTGTCATCGTTATCGTTGTTGTCCTTTCTGCTGCTATCTCCTCCTTGGAAGTGCCTTTCTATGTCTTCATACGACATAGTCCTGATGTCGATCTTGTTCTTGCAATCCCGCGCTATGTGACCTTGACCTCCGTATCGGTAGCAGTGTTGCGTCTGCTTCCACGCCTTTGTTAGGGCGACGCTAATAGTGTCCCTACAAATAGTAAGAGTTGTATAGTTGTGTAAGAGTTGGTTCATAAGAACCGAGGATGATGTATAAGGTGAGGGGCGAGAGTGGTGGTGAGTTCTGAAGACTGAAGGGTATGCGCTTTAGTGGTAATCCCAAGAGATTCGAGCTGGGGTTTCCAGTTGAACTCTGGTGCTTTTATAGGTTGTATGACTAATACAAAGAATGGTATAGAATGTTATGGAATGGGGACGCATAAGCCCTGGTCTGTGCATCCCGTTGGGATGATGTAACTATATGTGAGTAATCCGTCGGAACGATGAGTGTAATGGAGGAATATAGATGAAAGGTAAAGGAAAAGATAAAGGAATTGACGTATCATGACAGCCTTGGTCTTGTCGATCTCTATCGCATTGGGATCTACTGTTGGGTATCTTGCATTAGGCGCCCCTGCTGGTATTTCAACACTATCGTAGGCTTTCGCCTGATTCTTCCATTGACCCGTCTTTGGGTTGCGTGTATCTCTGTTCTTTTGAGCCCAAGGGTTTGTATACCCCTGCCTCTGTGCTTGTGATTGTTGCAGGCATCCCGCGTCTGGTCTCTTTGTCATCGTACTGTTCTTCTCGTAGACCCTCCATTGTTGGTCTAATTTCATGGCTCATTTGTACCAATCGTAAATATTTCTGGGGAGGCTTTCAAATTTCTTGACGAGGGCGGTATTGTTGTAGTCCATCCTTTCGGCATGGACTCAGAACTCTAGGACGAACTCATCAGCGGTCTTGTTACCCTGCTTCAGTTGTCCGAGTTTATAGCACGCTGTGTGCTCTGCGTCGGGATCCGCAAAGTTCTGCTTTAACTCATGGATGAAGTTGTTATAGTCAGTGTATGGGTAAGGGTGAAGGGGATTGGTAACGTCGGCAAAGTGTTGTTCGATCTTCTCGATCATTATGTTGGCATAGGGCTGGGATTTGCCTGTCATGTAGGAAAGTGTGAATATAATCTTCGCGTTGTCATCGGCGAACTCGGCTGGCTTGGCAGAAATGTAGAGAGTGAGTTGCTGTATAAAGGTCTCACAGTTGTCCATCTTCCCATTGAATAGGGTTGGTGGTTGCATCTTGGGCCCTTTCGGCGTAGGTGCATGTGGTACTGGTGCTGGTGTGGGTGTGGGTGTGGGTACTGTGACATTGACGACTGGTGGTGCCTGTTGCATTTGTTGGATGGTGTTAAGTGTGGCGGTAAGTGTGGCGATGTTATTGGCCATGATGTTGAAGCATTCATGATTGCTTCTTGATCCATTGTCGTCAGATCTCTGTGGTGTTACTGTGAAAATTCCTTTGTTCTGTCTAGAAAGAAACCCTAAACACACCTCTGCACAGACCAACCGCAAACCCTTTGTTTGCCAACAGTGCTTCCAAGACACCTGTCTGAGCAACACGGCTGCAAATTGGTTTGCTGCCACAGACTCTGATGTTCAAGTTGATGCTATAGGCACTAACTATGTCATGACAAATTGAGATTACATATGAAAAGAGGAAAACTTGACTAAAAAAACAAAGTGGGAAAAAGAAAAAAGCAAACAAAATATTTGAAAAAAAAATAGACTTGATCCTCATCGGCAACTGTAAACGGGACAGGATTTGACGGCATGTAAATATATCTCGGACGGTTTTGGTTCCGCTTATGGATCATCGTGTGCCGCTTTTGATCTTGTTTTAGTTTCACATACGGAATTGTTTAATACGGATCGGCTGGTTTCTATAGCATCAGTGTTGGGAGTTCCTGGTCAATTCCACCAAAAACACACCTGACATCAAGCTCTGTCCGCTATTTCTAAATCTTGTGTTTCTTTTATTTCTTCTCCACCTCTGTGCTCTGATCCTGATTTTGAACAACCTTGTTTACAGGGCCTGTTCTCATGCTTCGAAAATTTGTCAAAGGGATCTTTGCTTGCCCTCGCAGTGTCTCACAATTTATGTTTGCCCGTTGGGTGTGAAAAGGAGAGATTGCAATTGGCTTTGATGGCACACCTTTTGGAGGGATGCTGTGTTGATGAGACATCTTCACAAAGCAGTTGTGTAGGTTGTTTGCAGGTTGTCGAAGATGTTGGTGTCGAAGACAACTCTTTCGATATCACGAAAACGGATTGAACAAATTTCCAGATAAGACTGCTCAGTGCTGTCAGATGTAAGATCAGCCATGGGTGTTTGCATCATTTATTAACTATCTTTAATGTCTCCTTCTCACCTGAACAGTCCTTGAGCAAATTACGATGAACACTGAAACAATATATTTTGCAACTTAAGAAAGGCAAAGGCATGCCCTGAAAATGTTGTTGCACAATGACATTGCAGACAGAAAACAAGGTGATTGGCCTCAATTAGTTAGTGATGAGTTGAAAGATAAAGTCATTAAATTATTTCGAACACAGACCTCTCAAAACACTCTCTCATTCTTTACATGTGCTTTGTGTTCAGAAGAAAGTTTGAACCAAGACAAGAAGACATTATTATTGAATGATGTGGACCTCAATTTGCTTTAGTGCCCAGATAAGTGTGTTCACAATGGGCTGACTGTCAATCCAGACTGGTTAGACTTGGAATGTGCACCTCCGCATCTTCCTCCTGTGGAAGGTGATGCTGCACATGTTTTACTAGACCCCAAAGGGGTTATCACCAGTGAAAATGGAATGAAAGAACTCATGTTGTGCAAATCATGTTTTATGTCCTTACAGGCAAAGAGAGTCCCACCATTGGCATTGGCAAATCATACTTTCTTGGGTATAGTTCCAAACGAACTGAAAGAATTAACAATTGTTGAAGAAGCTATGATCACTCGATGTTGTGCAAAGTCTTGGATCGTGCAACTGAAAGAAGAGGACAAAAATTATATGCTTCCTCACAGCTGAAGTGGGATGAAAGGACATGTGATTGTTTACCCTCAGCAAGCATCTGATATTGCAAAATTCCTTCCGCCTTCATTGGAAAACATATGTACACCTATATGTGTTATCTTTGTTGGTTCTGTTGCCCCAACTGAAGAATGGTTGTGCAAGAAAGCTCAACCTCTTGCTGTCCAACATGAAAAGGTTCGCAAAGCCCTGTTGTGGCTCAAAGAGCATAACCATTTGTATAAGGACATTATTATCAACTATGACAATATTGACATGTTAGCTGAGGATCAGATATTACCTGTTCATGTGGAACATGTTCTTCCTAATAATTCTCAAGAATTATTGACATCACGTTATGATACTGTTGGACATACCACAGTCTTTGCAAGCTGAAGCTCAAGAACTCCCCTTTGAGAATGTGGTCATTACTGATGTTGATGGTAATGCAATATTGAATCAATTGCAATCTGCAGCCATACAACATATCAAACAAAAAGGTGGTGGTTATGTTGAGATTCCTCATGATCCAAAGCCTATTGATGAATTTTTTAATCCCAACATGTTTCCTATGATTTACCCTACACTTTTTCCATACAGAATTGGTGGTTTTTAAAACCATGCACGTAGTTCACCCTTGTCATTGAAAAGACATATCAAACACCTCTTCTCACTCAATGACCATTGATTCCAAGAACATTATTCATTTTTATTTACAGCATTTAATGTATTACAAGGAAGGAATATTTTGCTTCACTCTAGTTTGAAGGTCAAACAGAAAATTTTTGCAGCTGTTGCTACCAATTTTGCATCTGTATCACCCCAAGCTGTCCATATCGTATCTGAGAGAATTTGTCATGGTGATTCTGTGACAGCAAACACTGATGAAGAAAGACAAGTTTTGAACCTCATGAAAGAAGTAAATGTCGTCACCTCACACATCCCTGGATCATCTGCTTCTAGAGTGGCTATGCACAATGAAATAAGAGGGCTCATGATGGAAAAAGGCCTTCCTAGTTTTTACATCACAATCAATCCTGCAGATGTCTATAACCCTCTTGTTAAGTTTCTTGCAGGCTCTGATATTGACATTGACAATCTGCTACCAGAAGAAGTGCCCAATTACTGGGAACAAGTGATTCTTATTGCTAGAAATCCAGCAGTGGCAGCTAAATTTTTCAATGTTTACATGAAAGCAGTTATAAGCACTCTGTTGTGTTTTGACCCTAAAGGGAAAAACTTGGAAGGTGGTATCCTTGGACATGTCAATGCATATTATGGTTGTGTTGAGGCACAAGGGAGAGGCACTTTGCATTGTCATATGATGATTTGGGTGGATGGCAGTTTGAATCCCAACAAAATAAAAGAACAGATTAAAAATAAAGGTGACACCACCTGCCGGGACAGACTACTTGTTTTTTTAGAAGACACTGTCCGTAATAGCATTCCTAATGATCCTGGGCCTGATATCATTGTTGATTCTTCATCTAATCACCCTTGTTCCATCCGTGGTGTAAATCTTGACTTGAAAGATGAAGAACTCAGTCGGTTACTGCAAAAGGATCTCCATTATTTGGTACAACATTGTCAAGCACATAGTCATTCTGGGACTTGCTACAAATATTGGAAAGGGCCTCCTGAACCAAAAGAATGCAGATTCAATCTAGACGAAAAAAATGTAATTCCTATCAGCTGTTTTGATAATGAAACAGGAGAACTGACTTTACAATGCTTGGATGGAATGGTAAACAATTTCAACTCTACCATGTTAGAAGCCATACGGTGTAACATGGATATCAAGTTTATTGGGTCTGGGCAATCTGCAAAAGCCATTCTATATTATATTACAGATTATATAACAAAATCACAATTAAAAAGTCATGTAGCATGTGCTGCTCTTGAACTAGCCATGAATAAACTTGGTGAATATAACCCACTAGACGACAATTTTACCTGTTGTGCTGAACACTTCCTGCAAAAATGTGCTTACTCAATGATATCTCATCAGGAGCTTTCTGCACAACAAGTATGTTTGTACCTCATAGACTATGAAGATCATTTCACCAGCCATAATTTCCGTAACTTATATTGGACCACTTTTGAGAAAGTAATTGAGACTGAGCAACCTTCACCTGAGTGTTACAATAAAACAGTGATGCCTCCAGAAGACACTATCACTGATGATGACTCTGAAAACAAGGATGAAACCGAAGATGAAGAATATGAAAAAGTAAATGACAATGAAGATGATCTTCTGTGTGATGATAATTGTGAGGATGAAGTATCTATAACTGTTCAATCAAATGGAGAATTGGTCTCGAAATCAAATCAAATTGCAGATTATCAACTATGAGGCAAGACATTGTCTGACCTCTGCATATGGGATTATATTGCACAAGTCAACAAAATTCCAAAAAGATTAAAACAACAACCTGAAAATGAGTGTGATGACAAACCTTCACAACATGACGAAGTTATTGATGTCGATGATTGGTGCACCGACAAGGTCCCGAACCTGTCAGGCAAAACTCGTCCCAGAGTGAATTTGCAACCTGAACACCCTGAATCAAATTCTCATTGCCTTACAATCAGACAAAACAACAACAGGCTGATCCCTGTTCCTATTGGCCCAGGTATACCAAGGCGTGACTGTGAGGAGGTCCGGCAGTGTTATTGTTGCCTCATGCTAATTCTCTTCAAGCCATGGTGACATGCAAAAGATCTTCATCAATTTAAACAGACATGATCAGATGCTTTTGAAGAATTTGATAGGACGTGTTCACCTTCATCAAGCTATATAATGAACAATATGCAAATTTTACATAAATACAAGGACAGTAGGGATGATCATATGAAACAGCAACAGAGACGGCCATATGATCAATCGTCTCACCCTGTACAACAATATCACACCTCCGACATGGAACAAGACAGCCTCACAAATATGGAAGAATATGATGAATTAATTCTTGAACATCTGACGTCTATTGAGGATTCCAGATCCCACAAGAAGAATGATTCACAAGAAAACATACTGAAATGTCTGAGATATGCCAAACAAGCCAGTTTATACTCCTTCCCCCCACTGCCTGACACCACTCCCAACAATGACAACATGTTCCACTCTGAAATTGAATCGTCAGATACTAATTTAGAAAATGAATGGCAAAAAGCTTATGATGACCGTCGAGACCAATGGAAAAGAAAAACAATAGTACAACCCGAAAACAATGATTTTTCAACAAGGCCCACTTCCCTGGACTATGTTAAACACTCTATGATAGTGGATGGTTTTGCTTTCAGAAACAGTTATCAAACCAATACATACACAGAAGCCCCTTCATATTAGAGGCTTTAGTCAAGTGGGAAGACAAGCTCATTGGATGACGATTTATCGTGGTGACCAACCATAAGGCATTAACCTTCTTCAAGTCAAAGATACACATGTCTGATAGACAGACACAGTGGTGGGAATTCCTATCCCGCTTCGAATATGACTTGGTTTACACTAAGGGAACCTTGAATAAGGTAGTGGACTCATTGTCCTGGTATTATATCACTGACCAATTGTCAGAATTACACTCACCAAGTGAATACATCAATATAGATGCACAGATAGACCCTAGCGGGGAATTCACAATGGAAAACTGTAAGAATGAATTAAAGTCAGGTTTCCCCAAACCTATCCTTGTAGCAGCACAAGGAAAGACCTGCTATTCAACCTGTTAAAACGGTACCAATTGACTTAGAGGAATCAAGCAATTTAATGGCTCAATTAGGCCAATATTATAAAGAGGATAGTATCCTCAATAAAATAATCACAGCTCCCACCCAATACGCAAGCTATTGGCTTGATGGCCAAAAATTATATACAACCAGTTGTGAAAACAAAAAAGTATTGTGCATTCCAGACACATTATGGAAGGGGAGGAGGATCCCCAAAATAATAATTGATGATGCTCACAGCATATTAGGCCATATAGGCCATGATAAAACACTAAGATACCTTAGAAATTGGTTCTGGTGGCCCAAAATTATATGCAATATGATCACATTTTGTGAATCATGCAGCAAATGCCAAATGATAAAGACAAGTAATCAGTGCCCAGTGGGACTGTTTCATAGTCTGCTGATACCTAATTGGCCATGGGCCTCAGTAGGCATTGATTTTATGGGACTGCTCCCTGAAAGCAACAGATATGACTACATAATGGTAGTCATATGCTGATTGACCTCCATGCTACATTTGATAGATCTGTTATCACGGTGAAAGCTATGGAGGTAG
>QLPF01000505.1:0-59227 GCA_003314045.1 Hygrophorus pudorinus
TGGGGTTGTAGCCATTTCGACCAGCCAAAACGATAGATCCATCCTCGCCAATATCTCCATTACGCAAGCCCGGGTCAGTCGGTTTTAAAGCATCAGAAACGAATCTATAGTTAGTCTGTTGTGTCTGCTCAGGTTCTGAGAGATGGCCACAAGTAAGCTGCGGTGAGGAGTCCGGGATAAGCCTCTGAAGAAACTTGGAGGATTTGATCCATGAGAACGCGTCTATATATATGTGATTTATAAAAGCAGTACTAGTCCTCAGGAATCTGGTGTATGGACTCAACAAAAAGATAAGTGATATCGTGTGATGTGCCAGCGTTTGACTCCACATACCATTTCAAGTTCTTTTCGCAACAACCCGATGGGCGCCTATGATAGGTATGATATGATCGATGACTAGACTTTCTACCAAGTTGAAGCTTTGAAGTTTGATGCGCCCAGCAATCACGTAACTTCGAGTCAGCGCCAGTCAGCCCTCGCCGTAATTCCTGAGGCCCATGTCATGTCGTGCATAGTACACATTCATAATGAAGACGCCTCCAATGGTTAGCTTCTGCGACGAGAAGCTGTACAGGACTGAAACCCCGGCCGGAGGATGGCGCCTAACGCTGAGCGGTCTTTTTACGCTGGCTCGAAGATATCTCAGGCCGTTGACGGGTTATGCTGCACGTGCGCACATAGTACACGTTCCTACTCAAGATACTGGCGACAGGACTGAAAACCCAGAGGGGATGGTTTATCTCACACGTCACGGAACTAGACAGTGCTGCAGCGAGCGTCTGCGCTGAATGCCCTGACGTGATTCACTGATTCTTATTTTCTGATAAAGTCATGAGCAGGAATCTGAATCGTGTGGAAATACATAAGATCGATGCCATATGATGCATGAGCGATTATTACTGTTAGAACAATTGCACGTACGCTTGACGGCACACTGAACTATACTAGTACATTCAACTATGGCGCAATGTTCTCAGCGTCTGTGGAAGCCATGCGTTCCGATCCTGCCTTTGTGGACTGATTTCTTGCATCGTGATAACAGGTTCCTGGGATGCGACACTGACGGAAATGAAAAGGCCAACTTTGAGGTCTGTTCAGGGCCACAATACTGAACTACACAGACAAGGTAAACTTTCTAAGCGCGGACTGACAATGGACACACCATAGCCGAGGAAACCGACAGCGGTTAAAGCTCACACTCCCGGCCCGAGATCACCCAGCCGTTCCATTGTCGAGTGACCACTCGTTTTCGACGCTCAACGCGCCGTCCTGACACTCCAATAAACTTGTTAGAGTACGCGCCCGATTCGTTCGTCGGGATGAGCCCGAACTTCCGAGTCACCCACAAATCAGCCAAAGCGACGCGAATAACGATAAGGTCGTGGCCCAACCTGTTCGGCCCAGACACGATATGTAGCCCGCGGATGCGCGAGTGCAGATGGTTTGGAGTGCCATGCTTAGCGACGAGCCCCAGAACGAACAGCCGCATGGTTCAGCGGCGACAGTCAGAGTCAAAATATGTCTGTCATCTCACCGTCGTCGACGCTGAGCCAACTAGCCTTGTCTGGATGAAACTTGACAGGATCGGCTGGCGTGCTCGTAGTAGCAGCAACGAAAGGGGTCTTGAATGAGGTGAATTGGTTTGCCTTGAAGACAGTGGAATCCTGAAAAGGTTGTAACGAATAAGTCGGAATTTAGTTCGTCAGCTTTTACCGATAGTACTCACTTTGAGCGCTTCAAGCTCAAACTATTATTCGGCGAAATTTCGATTCCACAAGCTTTTAACTCCGTGGGATCTCTGAGGCTCCTGTTCTGCTGATATTTTCCGTGAGAGGCGGCTTAGGCATGTACAGTTACAAATCTTACCGTGCTCCAATACGATCCACAATGTACTCGACATAATTGGACATGATAACACACGGGCCTCGCGCGTTTAATCGGGCGGGATGATTTGACGTACCTTGTGCCTCCTCCAATAAACTGTCAATATCTACAAGCCCCCAAGTAGGTTACATGTAGCTACCAAAAGAGTCATAAAAGTTCGTCAATATACTGCCAGATCACTGACTACGTCAGATGGGTGCTTACCTGCGCTCTTGGGGTTCCGAGTTACGCTTATCGGCATCGTCAGCCAGACCCATTTCGACTGGTGCCCTACGTATGCGTAACCTAGCCCAAAAAGTTGAGGAGTATGTCGAGCGCTCCGTGATGTCACCCTCGAGTTTGTGTTCTTTGGTATCAGTGTTAGCGCGGGGAGAGGACGGATGAGAATGATAGTATAGTCGTACTCATACCTGAAGTTCCCTGTGCCAATCTTATTCCAGGCAAGCTTGCCAATTCCTCCTTCTGCCCGCTATTCTCCTTATCGTTTACCCAATACCTGTCTTTTTCACCACACCACCCTGCACCGTCTCCTTGCGCTACCGTAACACCAACCTTGACAGGCGCACCTCATCGAAATCGATGTACGCCATAGAAGCGGATTGTGGGCTGTGGGACGAGGAGGGTATGAACGAGTTTAGTTGTTATCAAAGGACGAATCTACGTCCGAGCATCCAACGACCTCCCCCATGTTGACGAGTGAAGAACATCCTTCTCGTTTGCCTTAATTTACCCTCTGCTAGTTCGGCGTATACTTTATTAATGTAGCGAAGATGGGGAAAAGCTTTGCCAAGACGACTGGTCAACCACTGAAAAGTGCTTGAAACTTGAAGTAACCTATGTGGAGGTCAAACTTGAAGGTGAACAACGAACCAATTTTTGGGGATGTGAAATCAGTAGAAATTTCAATAACCGCCAGCGAAGACGGATGGTGTCCATACGATTAGGCATGCAAGGCGGACAGACGTCGTTACAAAAAGTGAAAGTTTGCCGTTTGCCATGACAGACTCGGACTCGTACAAAGATGAACGGCAGTACCTCGACGCTTTTGGACAGTGGATATCCACTAACATTTGCCTCAATCACCAAAAGAGCAGTCCTCAGATTTTCTGCGCAGAACATCATGACGAAGCTTGCCAGTTAAACTTGAAGCACTATGCAGTGGAGAAAGATCGTGGAGTATATTTTCATTACCGACTCGGAAACTAACGATGATCTTGTCGGAAAGTTTCTAGTAGAATGGAAAAGTACGTCAGTTTGTTAGTTCAGGAAGCGGAAGGGTACCTTCTACCTGACGGGGAGATGAGGTTTCTGGCAGATAGCCACGTTCCGTGGCAGTGCCTTGTGGCTAGGCGTGGCGTTGTATTCTAAACGCTTCTGATCCAAACAAAGAGCCTAAACTGAGACAACCGACCGGGACTCTTACTTGACTTACAATGGAACTGGGATCACACTTTGCAGACAAATTGGAGCCATTTCTGCTCATGGCAAAGTCCCTAAAAGGTGCCGCTGCCGCGAAACTGATCCAAGACGCCACCTCCGCACCAGGCGTGTTTGTCTTCGCCGAATTGCTTGAGTTGCCGAACATCCAGGAGGTGTGGTTTTCCTTCCAAGATGTACGAGGTGGCACGCTTATCTGACTGTAACGAACCAGCTCAGAAACAGTGAAGCGCATTCTCAGTTCTACTCGTTACTGCAGCTCTTCTCCTACAAGACGTATCAGGACTACATCCGTTGCGTATCGTGCAGTCAATTCTAATACAACTCACCTGAACGTCAATGCATTATATGTAGAGAATAAGGGTGCTCTTCCTCCTCTGAACCAAGCCCAAACCATAAAACTCAAACATCTGTCGATCGTCTCTCTTGCCATGGACCGCCGCGTATGTATTCGCACAACCGACGTCCACCTCCCAGTCATTCACACACCACCTAGATCCTCCCCTACCATTATCTACTCCAGACACTTGATATGCCAACAATCCGTGAACTGGAAGACCTCATCATCGACGCCATCTACCTAGACGTTCTTCGTGGTAAACTTGATCAGAAAGAACAGCAGCTCGAGGTAGAATACACGATGGGAAGAGATCTGGAGCCAGGGAAGGTCGAGAACCTGTTGGCAGCCTTGAAAGACTGGTACGTAAACAGAACTCTTCTCATTACATATTATCACCCTAGTGGCCACGAACGCTAACAGATGTCGTAGGGCCACAACGACATCGGCTGTTCTCTTGACGCTAGATCAAGAACTCTCCTCGATATCCTCAGAGTCAACCGCGATGAAAGCTTATCACGAAGAACACGAGCGGGTGTTGCATGCCAATCTCAAAGATGTCATTGATAAACAGAAGGAGAAGGGAAGTACGGGAATGGTCAGGAGAGGATACAGCGGCAGTCAGGGAATCTCCGGCACAGGAGATAAAGATAGCATGGATGTTGATGAACCTGTGGACAACGCGAAGGGTAAGAACAGAAAGTGCGTCGACATTCCCTTGTTCGCTAGTTTGACGTGTACTGATATCATTATAGAGCTCCCCAGGAGTCGACGACGAGACGAGGACCTAAGAGAAACAAAGTCTGATAACCGGAATAGAGTTTTGCATGTCTCTTGTACCATTCTGCCGTCATAATTCTTCCGACTGACATCGATAGCATCTGTGATAATGAAAACACGTGTATGGCAACGGTGCTGTGTGGAGCCGCCTCATGTTTAAAATCACTTGTCAGAATTCCCAATCTTCCTCCCCAAACGTCCATCCAGCGCGTGGGTGTTGACACCGCTCTTTTAGTATCGGAGCGAGATCTCGAGGCTGGCGACCATAACTATATGGCTGTAACAGATATCCTGTCATTCAAACCTACAAAGCGTGAAGTCCTCTCAGGCATAGCCCCTCATTTGTTCAAAGAAAGACCTCGACGGAGACCGTCTCGGAGACGTGAGCAGAGAAGTAGGAGATCACCTCTGGCCGTGTCTACTACGTCCTTCGACGGTCATGCATCCTCGGTCATTCTCGTTTGTCAGTACTGTTCATCCATCTAGAAGAAGGATGCGCGGTGCGCTGACAATTGGCAATCGATAGCGGAAGCGAGCCCACAAGAATTCAAAGGAATCATCAACCATCTGCAGGAAGACGCCTCTATTAGAAGAGGTGAGGATGGTGAAGAGCCCGTCGGGAACGTCACAGGTCCAAATTCTGCGAAGGTCTTTTTGCGGATGAAGTGTGTACCCTGTCCATCCTAACATTTCACCTGTTTCTTACAAGTTACATAGGACTGTATTATTCAGATTCCGAATTGTAAAGAAAGAAGCCAAAGTCGCTCAACCTCGTGAGTGTCATTCTCTTTATCCGCCAACCTCCAGCTAAATCCTAGTTACAGGCCGGGCTCGGTGATTGTATCGAACTATACATTATATGTCTTCTATTTATTGCCTGCAGCGTAACTGTACAGTATACCGCCGTCCAACTGGACGGTCACGGTTAAATTAGAGACAATTGGGTAGAATATTATCTGCCAGTGAATAATATCTCAACTTGAACCACTGGTTGGTGAGAAACTTCTGCTTGTGTGCGTCCGCCTGCTGCCAGAAAACCAAATATCGACGTCGCATTGCCGTTATAAATACACTGTTCTACCTACAAGCCACTACTACCATGGGAACAAAATCAATATTCAAGTATCTACCAGTCAAGTTCTCCCTTCACCACGAAGTTGGCCTAGGAAGTATCAATCAGCACCAAATGCATGGACGAAGCCAGCCTGGACTCACCCAAACATTTCCCCAGGAACAACGTTAAGGAGAGACGCCCCAGTACCGTCTGCGCCGACGAAAGGAACCTAGACAAGTGTTTTGAGAAATCAAACGGCTGGACGTCGACGATCGAAATTCACCGTGTTACCCCACCACGTCAACAAATTTGTCGCTCCGATCTGTGCTTGCGCAGTGAGTTTTCAACTTCTACTTTCTACAAAATTGTAAATGTCCTACCGTGCCATTCTTCGGGAATTGCAGACTGTATTCATGAGATAAGCTGACGGAACAAAGGAGGGAGAGGGGGGGACGGTCCTCACCAGAAGAAAATGAAGAGGATGGAGACCGCAAGGCCAGAATCAAGAGCAGCCGATAACACATCTATAAGACATGTCACTGAACACAAGTGCTCAGAACGATGGCAATAGCCGGCTTACAGTTATACTTGGTCCACCAGGAGAAGTGACGCCTGCGGAATAACAATCACGTCAGACATGGCATCGCGGGAAGACAAAATTATGACCTTCTGATAACATATTGGAAAATGAACCCAACAATCCTTGACGGGGGTCAGTTATCAGCATCATCAGATCCAAAACCAACACTGAATGTCCTTACGACCAGGGTACATAGTTTACTGCGGTCGCAGGGGGGATCAAACCCGTGCCATTGAAAATTACAGGCCTATCGACAATCTGGAAGTCAACGGACGGTAACTTCTGGCACTCAGGATGGCTTACATGCTGAATGCTGCTCATTAGCTTTATTATTCCCAAAAAAAAAGCGAAGGAGCTCACTTCACATATTTCAAGAAGCTGTCCGGGTATTTCTTGGAAAGGAGCCAGGGAATAACCGGTGCGACAGCGCCGACGAGGAAGAAGAAAAGAAGTGCTACCAGGACGTTTTCACATAAGACTATCACGATTTTATTCGCCCGGACTCACGGCTGTAGATGTTGACTGATTAGCTTCGCTTGAGATCCAAAGCGTAGAAAGGCTTACTAGTACGTTTGACCCTTCGAAAATTGGAGGGCGGGTCCAATGACACCCTACATGAATATCGAAATGAGCCGTCAACCCGGTCAACGAACACCAATAACTAACCCCTGTGAAGAAAATGTCAGAAACAGATATCACTTGTGCTCATGAAAAAAGACGGACAAATGATTGAGGCAGTACCGAACACTTCGGTACTAGGGCAAATGAAGCTGAACAGCGTGATCACGAGTAAGTAATACACCATTGCATCCAATTTGACATTTCTTACCCGTCCTTTTGGTCGGGACTACACATGTCCCTGTGATGCCAAAAGTTAGGCCGCATAGAATATGGAAAGCTAATGGTTCTTACTGGATATTAGTGAACATCCAGGCCTGGACACCTAATTGCACAGTTCCCGCGATGACCGTCGCAACAACCTATTCCAAAACATATATCACCAACGAGATTCAACAAAAATTAATTGTGAGAAAGTCCGAACCTGGCACAAGAACATCGGTCTCGGCTCATGTAGTGGCCAAGTTTGAAGTCCGAGGTGAAGCTTAGTGCTTGCGCCATGGTCTACGATAAGATATTTTAATATACCTTTACGCGCCGGCGATGAAAAAACGTGCAATATAACCCCAAGTCTTGAACATCATCATTGCAATGGGCTTCCCGGGAAGAGCGTATCCGATAATCAACTCGGTGATAACACTAATAACGGTCAGCAAGGCATAACGAATCAATAGCGTCGCTCACTTTAGTCCGACTTGTTGATTGGTGATGGCTTGTATCATCCCAATCGGGATAATGCACAAGTACGCTTAACGTTGGTTGCGTAAGCTCCAAAGTAGCACATACACAAGTCTAGATGACGTACCGATTACAAGGGCCAGGACAAACGCCCAGACTGTAAGCCAGGTTTCAACATAGGTCCATCAACGAGATCATATATACATACCAGGCATTTGTGTGGGCCAGACTTCAATAGTGATGATACCGAAAACGAACATTGACAAGAAGATCGAGAGATACCACCATTCAGGTACTTTATGATGCATGAGGTTGGCTACTATTCGCGAAAACTATGTGTCTGGTACAGACCTTGGCGATATTTAGACATCAATTTGGCGTGGATATCAGGTTGCTCGCTGAGTGAGCGGCGTGCTTGGACCCATATTTGCTTGCGGAAGTATAACAAGCAGTGCATCAAAGTGGCTAAACATCAATCAATATCCCATCCAGTGCGCAAATAAATGAAGATAAAAACCTGTAATTGAAGCGAACGAAAGCCTGGAAAATTCATCCCTGTTAATCGGCACGTCAGGACTTTGGGTAGTTCAATAACTCACCCGTAGGAGATCGCAAATGTCGTCCTACGAATAAGGTGAATTACGGCCGTAAGTGCACAATGACAGATTACGCACGAGATGAACAATGGGCTGTATGCGTGATAGGCTTCAAGATTGATGGTTGAGTCAGCGTTGAGGATGCGGGTGACATTATAGACGTTCTGCTGATTGTCGTAAGAGGTTCGGGAAGATATCCTAAAACCAAAGATAAATTAGAAGCACGTATGGAGTTCTCGACCAGCACGTACGGCATATACTTCGAGAACCACGTGTTCGTGAACTGATAGAAAGTTCAAAGGATGCCACTGACATAGTCACTGTAGAACCACATACGTAGAGGACCGGTGTGAGCAACCCTACATACATAAATGTCAGTTGGTTTGGAGAATTCCGAAGAAAAATACTGACAAAAGAAGAAAACAAAGCCACCAAAAATGTTAGCCTCTGCCCACCATGGTGTCGCAAGGGGGGAGCCAATGTAACTTTGATCAAGACAAACAATCAGTCCAGAGTTTATGCTGCAAGTAACTCCGGAACCCACGCAATTTGAGCCCAATCAAATGTTATGACGGACATTCCCTGGCGACCAGACCATGGGTGTGAGCACACAAATGTCGACTCGGAGAAAAAATGACTAACCAAGCCGTGAACATAGCTGTTGTAAAAGTGAAAAGAAGTAAGTGATTGAGAAGAACAGAGAAAGGTTCAAATGTACCCGAAAAGTGCCCCAATTGCTGGAAGCACACCCAGTCAGAAACGATTCCAGCGCACTACATGTTTACTCACTAGGATTGTTGGGGCGGATCCAAGTAACCCATGAGAAGTATGAAAGAGCTTGGACTGATTCGAACTGACATCAGGATTGCACCGCCGACAGCTGTTTAAACACTAACAGATATAACCGGGGAAGAAATCTGTTCGAAAAAAAAATCATAAGCCGACTGAATATGATGGCATATTATTTTCTTACACCAAACGAAACCGCCCAAAAAGACGTATACGAAGAAACGCTCTCGGCTCATTCCGCCGTAAGTTCCAATACCCGAATATTGTTGAGAATGGAGCGTGTTGAATAGAGCGCAATTAACGAGGTTGGCGGGCCAGATCATGGATGGGGGAGAGACGAGGAAACGCTTGGCAACACCGCCGATCGCAAAGCCAATGAGTTGAGTGGACATGACGAGTAACCATTGATCTATGAGCGGAGTGAGCATAGTTTCAACAATCAAACGTATAAAATTTCTGACAGCTGAAGTTATATGTTTGGTTATAGTAGACTCGTTGCACGGCGATAATGTCAGTCTGAGTTGAGGGCTCAATTAAAACTCTGGAAACAGCGTGAAAAAATGTGCCCTTACTGCGTAAGCAGACTGATATCCCACCGTGGCCATTATCTGTAAATACAGATGTTAACAGGAGGTAGTTCATGGCAGCAAACGTGATTTACCGTAATAAGCACATGTTCCTTGATGTTGAACGGACCGGGGTTCAATGACATGCCCCAAAACTTCCAGTTGGGCAGCCAGGCGGCGGCGGCTCGACCGATGGGGAAAGCCAGCAACTGGGCGACAATCCCACTGACCGTTACGGAGGGGAAGCGGAAAAAGAAGAACTGGTTTAGTCCCGGAATTAGGATTGACCAAGCTAGACCGATAACCCAAGCCCGGAGAGTGTTCACTACCATCTCCGGATCGTCTGTGTTTGACACAGCAGAACGAACTTCTGGATATGGGGAATCGTCGTCGAGAAGTACATCGTGCTTGTCGAGATTGGGGTCTTCAAAGTGTGCCCCAGCGAGGTTCTGTGTGGTTGGTTAGATGCGAAATACGTGCTACATTCAAGTCCCACTCACGGCTATGGCGTCGTATTGATGAAAGAATTATCAGGACGTATGTTGGGCGAGGGGGGAATAGAGGACCACTTACCGTCAAGTTCAACGCCGGCTTCATTTGCTACTTTCTCGTCATAGAAGCCAACGTTCTTGCCAGTGGCATCAGAAGAGACATTTGAAGTAACCATGATGGAGGACCCGTAAGGGAAGGACTCTGGTAGTAGGTTGCTTCTTGTATGCATTCTCAACGGCCTAATTTGGTGTTCCCGATTAAGGAATCGATACTACACATGCTCAAGGAGTAGCATGCTGGTAGCAGGATACCGACTCCTAAAAAAAGAGAGGCATATAAGATAAGATCCAATAGCAAAGCACATGTAGCGGAAAGAGATTACGGACCCAGCCTTTTCCCGTTTGCATGAGTGACCGATAGACACAGCAGACACCAGACAAGTTCATCTGACTTTGGCGAACAAGTTAGGTGTAACACGCAAGAAGCAACTATGCCTGCAGCATTGTCCGCCTGCTTGGAGAGCCATGCAATCGTTCAGTAACTTGAGTATTGGTATCTGTGCCCGTTGAGTAGGACGCATGGATGAGAAAGGAATACGTCTCGGCCGGGGATATCTCTCTCAAGGTCCGCAGTGGACGTGAGAGAGCAGAGATAACATGGTTGACATGTAGACTTGGCCCGCCGCATGACGTCAAAAACCGACGGTAGCATGGGCACGAGAGCTTGTACTTCTCGTCCTGAAAACAAGGGAAATGTTTAGATCTCATACAGATTGTTAGGTTATACACTCACTTGCCACACTATTTCTCGTATATTGTGTAAATACATTGGAGAGGAGATCATCGCGGATGCTGTACTTGGATCTGCTAGGCCATGCTGTACATGTAGGCGAGTGTGTGAATAGAAGTGAGAATGATATTTATCCATACGATGTTGCACCATGGTCGCCTGGGACTGAGGGACTCATATATCCCGGTACAGAATCTTGAGAAAGAAACCGAAAAGTTCACGTGTAGCCTCACCGACTCAGAATTCAAAATGGGATCCGTACCAGTTGGACTGGTTGTACAATCTCTTGCCCTCTGCGCTATCACAGCAATTTCTTTGTGGGTCGCGGTCCTCACCCTCCCGGGAATGTCTTCAAGTTCACGTTCCTTCGTCGTGTGGAGCGGCAACAAGCACTCAACAGCTCTCGACCGGTTCCCATATCTTGGCATCGCATCACAAATCTACGTGATATCACTTCCGCGCCGTGTGGACCGACGCCAGGACATGGAAAAGCTACGTATGGCGCTCGGACTCCAATGGACCTATATCGAGGCCATCGACGCTCAACACCCCGTGGTTGGCAAGATCGAGGAACGCGTCAGGGAGCAACGCGAACGCACATTTGGCGCGGACGGGAGCACTGCGGTTGAGTTTCGGTGGCCGGATGAGATAGACGTTCTTGCTTCATTGACCGAGCCTTTGGACAAGTCTGGATTTGATGGTACCTCTGCATCCGCCGTCGAGGCCTCCACAGCATCAAGCATCCCCGGACCCTCCCCATCAACGAGTCCGCCCCGCTTCCCCCTAGTATGTGCGACGCAAGACAACAACATATCAGCCTACAACACCACGCTCCCAGAATACAGAATCCTTTCCCCGGAAAAGATCGCGTGTTGGTATTCTCACCTGGCTGTAATTCGACAGGTAGCTAATCGCAAGGGGCCGGACCAGGCTGATGCGACTGTCATCCTGGAGGACGATATCGACATGGAATGGGATATAAGGCAAAGGCTGGGCGCTGTGTGGAGCTTATTGCCGACACAATGGGATATTGTGTTCTTGGGTACAGTTATATTTCATGGCGCAATCCTCTTTATTATAACAAGCCCTAGGTCACTGTTGGTCCAACGAGTCCTACTACCCCGCACTACAAATTCAACCTCCTCTACCTCACGCCACCGCTCGCCCTGCCACCGAAACTCACCTCCACCCATCCTACAGCCCGAAATGCACGCACGCCTACGTCATCTCTCGTACAGGAGCCCGGCGCATCCTCTACCACCTCCTCTACCCGCCCTTTGCGTACTCTCGGGCGATCGATCAGGCGCTGATGTGGCTGGTGCGCAGTGGGCGGCTGAGGAGCTTTTCGGTAGTGCCGAGCGTGGTTGCGCAGAGGAAGGTGGCGGGGAGTGATGTTATGTCTGAGAAGGGGGATGGGCGTGGAAGCGAGTGGAAGGACGGCTTGGTCAATGGGGTGTTTGAAACGTGATCGTTTATCCGTGCTCTGGCGACGACGAATGTCTGTTTTCTCCGTACGTTTACATTTTCATCTTGGCAATAAAATGTGTTCAATACACTCGGAGATGATAGATGGATTCTTTCATTTATCTGATCGTTTGATGTTCTCTATTGCAGCCAGACGAAGAAGTCGTCAACTGCATGGCATGGTAGGTAAAGAACTGATCATTATAAATCCAGAATGCATCTGATGACCCCCACAATCACCGCCATCGTGGCCATCCCAGCAGGACTTCTGGTGCGTTTGAGGCAATGCATGACCGGTGCACGACCTCGAAGAAGCGAGATTGGAGTACGGCCGGTGAAGCCGGTGAAGTCGAAATATGAAATGCACAACACACGACATACTTGACGGGACTGATGCTCGCGCGCAATACGCCTCGCCTTAGAGCCTAAAGGTCCCGGCCCGTCACGGACCCTTATCAATACACATCCCACACCTCAGATCACGACAATGCCAACAGTACAACCTGGATCCAAAGTCCTGGTCACGGGCGTAAACGGTTATATCGCAATCTGGGTCGTTCGCACTCTTTTGGAGCAAGGATATTTGGTCCGTGGGACCGTTCGTTCAGAGGCAAAAGGACAACACTTGAAGAAATCGTTCGAGAAATACGGAGATAAGTTTGAAATCGTCATCGTCGAGGATATCACCAAGGTGCGTGCCAGTGATTGCTATACAGAACTTGTCATTCTAATCTGTGGACGGCGATTAGGACGGCGCGTTCGACGAGGCCGTCAAGGGCGTAGATGCGATCGAGCACACGGCCTCCCCCTTCTATCTAGTCGTCGATGACCCTCAAGGTGAGTGACAGTCCCCCTACATTGTTCCATTTCGCATCATACTCAGCTGGGACGTAGAGTTGATCGAACCAGCTGTGAAAGGGACAGTGGGCATCCTCGGGAGCGCGCTTAAATATGGGTATGCCCTTTAGTTTTCGATTCTACGTGATGCATATATGCAAGTAAATATGTGCATCGTTCCAAGGAACACTTCCTTTTCACCGCGCATATAGCCCGGTCATCGATACCTCGTTGCTTTTCTTTCGACCTTACTTAATTCTTCTATCCAGACAATCTGTCAAACGCGTCGTGATAACGTCATCCACCGCTGCCATCCTCAGCGACTCCGGAACTCCCCGTGTCTTCTCCGAATTGGACTGGAACGAGCAAGCCATTCAAATATTGAATGAACAAGGAAAGAACGCCGCAGGCGCGATCAAGTACAGGGCCTCCAAGACGTTAGCAGAAAAGGGTGAGCATGGACTCAGAGCATCGGGCCAACCTTGGAGCCCGAAGGGTATGCCAACTGTATACTGACGCCTTGATACTTAGCCGCTTGGTCGTTCCATGTGGACCATGCAGCCGAGATCGGATGGGACCTAGTCGTCCTCAATCCCCCTTTTGTGAGCGTCACAGCTTCCACCACTCAGTCAAAAATTAACCTTCACCTTATCGCAGGTCTTCGGCGTGAGCTGCTTTCACTTGCCTGCTTGCCTCCGTCGCTAACGTGCTTCCACCCCACCAGCCATTCATCCACGAGGTCCGCGATCCCGCGTCCCTCAACACCTCCTCTGCAGACTGGTACAATAACGTTGTTTCGGGCACGGCGAGCGGCGAAATCCTGACCCAGGGATCATCCTGGATCGATGTAAGGGACCTCGCATTGGCTCATGTGAAGGCCATCCAGAAAGCGGAAGCCGGCGGGGAGAGGATCCTTGTTTCTGCCGGTGTGTAATCAGTCGTGTGCTCAGTGAGTCGGGGATGTGCTGATGGAAGTTCCTCCGGCAGGGGAATATATTTGGCAAGAATGGGGTGCGTGGTCTCGTATCTATTCCTGCAGACAAATGACTGACGTTTCTTGACTAGTCGACGTGGCGAACGCTCTCAAACCCTCGCCAATCCCCTCCCATACCCTTGCGAAGGGCAACCCCGAAGCGCGCAAGAATCCTGTGTATCTCTTCCAGTACGACACGACAAAGGCGGGGAAGATACTTGGGTTGGAATACAGGAGTATGGGAGAGACTGCGAGGGACATCTTGGCTGATTTCGAAGCGAGGCGCTGGTGAAGCAGTGTAGATTCGTGGATTACATGTAATTCCCTCAGCTATGTAAGGGTTCAGAGAAGATGACGTTGTATGTATTTCGTGGTGTACGGTGCTGTTCACTTACGCGCCGCCACTTGTATGTAATTCTCTGTCCTCTAACGATGGCGGTTTCCTTATCGCTCTGGTGAAAACACTTCCATATATCACATTGTTGTCTTCAAAATTGAGTAAATGCCAGATTGGCGGTGCGCATATGATCGACTGCCCGTTTGGTCTCAGAAGCCGAGCAAGAAAATTCGACGAAGCCAAACTGCCCTACAAGTGGTGAACATATATCGAAATCCACACAAGAACCCGGCACAACGTCAGAATGCATCTGATAACCCCACCCATCACTTGCTTCATCGCAGCCGCAGAACGGAGCTGGAGTTGACGCCCTAGGGGGACACTACGGCAACGCACTGCAGGCAGCGTCTGAGGAGGCTACGAAGCCACCATTCGACTGCTGCTGGAGAAGGGAGCGCAGTGGGCACCCTAGGGGGACGACACGGCAACGCACTGCATGCTGCGTCATGCGGGCCACAAAGCCACTGTTCGACCGCTGCTGGAGAATAGAGCTGAAGTCAACGCTCAAGGAGGAGACTTCAGCAACGTATTTCAGACTGCCTCTCGCATGGGCGACGAAGCCGCCGTTCCATTGGTACTGGAGAATGGAGCTGAAGTCTACGTCCCGGCAAAACACTTCAGCAACGCATTGCAAGCTGCGTCGTTCAGCGGTCCCGAAGCCCTCGTTCGACATGTGAGACAACTCGGCGACACAACTACTTACGGAAGTCCCCATTATACCACTTTTGCTGCAACCGGCTGTAGTCGGTGGTGATGGTATACACGACGACGGTCGTCTTTTTCTTCTGACGACAGCTACAGACAAAGGAAAGGTCAATAATCCAGAATGTCAGAGGGAAAATCGGACTTGAGAGGGTGTGACACTCCTTCATCGATCCCCAAGATCCCCACCCTAGACACGTCGCTAAAGATGGGCCATCTCCTGTCTCCGTCTCATAAAGTCGTACAGTTCTACCTAGCAACCGAAGCAGATGAGTGAGTACTTCTGCCATCCTCCCTGACGTTGTCGGTCCACAGGAAAACTACAGACAATCAGCAAAACGAGTTTACATACCAAGCAAAGATAGCAGAACGGTGGTAAGACGGGGGAAATGTTTATCGTTGACGTATTAGGGGACAATACGAGCCATACTTAAGGCATTCTGCATTGATATCGGATCACATCGTTAGTCAATATGACACTGGAGGCACATCTTGAGTAAATTCGGGCTCCGTGAGCGCGCGGGAAAAAGGAGGAGGTAACTGCCACTTATATTTACCTTTCCATATATACCTACACAGCTATGAACCTATGATCATGATGAGAGATAGGAAGCCTGTGCGTTTGAACAGCCCTAGGAACAGTGGAGAACAGATTCTCACTGTACTGGCAGGACAATTTCAAGTACCCTTTCACAAGATCAGAATGCATCCCATAACCCCCAAAATCACCGCCATCGTCGCTATCTGGTTTATCGCAGCACCACTTTTGCTACTGGTGGCCTTGGGCATTCCCGTGCTTGTGCCGGTGACGGTGTATAAGGGTTCGATAGTACCGGTGAAAGACTGAGTGATCATCTCGCTCGAAGTCACGAGATCAACCCAGTACGTGTCGAGACACGATGCATCGCTCCCAGAGATCGAGCACTCCAGGATTTCCGGTTCAAACTGGAGACCGTCCGAGGAAACGCCTGTAGTATTACTGGGGATGTATGAGTACATGAAGCTTTTGTCATCCTCTACTATGGTTGCTGTGGAAGAATGAAGAAGTCTTTCAGCTCTGCAGGGAAGGAGAAAGGAAACCGTGACGGACCTATCAAGGTCGTTGGTGGGATGGTACTAGAAAATGTCGTCGAACTTTCGTCAAAGTTCACTTCGGTCTCCACATCCTGGATGGCCCAGACGGTCGCGCCTGCTGCATTGGTGCTCACAAAGGACGCTGATACCGACGGAAGTGGGTAGTTTGTCGCGGTGCCTCCGATGTCATAAAGTGTGTACGTTTGAGGTGATGCGTGGCCTGACAAGCACAGTTCATACTACTACAAGGAAAAGAAGTGTTTCCTACACACCTAGCAAAGGTAGCAGAATAGCAGTCACGAAGATACTCAGGCTGATCCTCATGTTGACAGAGGCGAGAAGAACTTGCCTCGCAATACGAGCAGTATTTAAAGCATTCTGTACTCAATTGAGCCTGCAATGGACGATGCGTTAGTAGCATCATGATAGGGCTGTAAAAACAGTAAGGGACCTACCAATCAAGCGTTACGTTCGACTTAGACTCGGACTTGAATCGCCTCATTGCATGAACGCGCACACTGATCTCTGTCGTTTAGCTTTGCGGCCGTCGATCCGCGGCCTTCCTACGAGCACGACGTCCAATAGGTTGCTGCCTCTCGCCGAGTGAGTACAGTCGACTCCCTCTTAACCCATACCCCTGGTAACCCATACTCCCTCATACCCCATAGGATTTTCAAGTTACCAACTTGGTATGCAGGGGATTTCGACCCATAACCCATTATTCGTAAATACCTCGTAGGAATTTTTAACCGGGTTTGGTGTCTATTTTTAGGGCCCGATCTGCTGCACCGGTTTCCAAAGCGGTGCCGCGCCGTTTTCAAAAATCCTGTTTTCAAAAACGGGGTGGCGCAACTTTCGGATGGCTGTCACAGGTAGTCACAACATATACTTTGTGATAAGCTCACTTGTTTGAATATGGCCCGTACTACTTCCTATTAGAATTGCTAAGGTATCTTGTAGCGCAGTGGAGTCTAATAGACGGAGTTCTCAGCAACTGAACGCATTGCGTTTGCTGTATATGTATTCACCTAATAGACAGAGTTCTATGTAGGTGGTAAGTAAAATGAGTACGAAAGAAGTGTGTGGGGTATTCACCTCAGCAACTGAACGCGTTGCATTTGCTGAGGTGTGTATGCTACTGATATGAGTTTAAGTACACTACTTTAGGCTTTACGGAATATCCTGTAACTATACAAAGGAAAAGGGTAAATGTGTAATGGTGAAAATGTCATCTATAAAACCTGTGGGGCTCTGAGTCGGGGTGGAGCTTGTCCCACTTCGAAACACGATCGGTACACGCAAGATCTCCTATCTCGCGCATACTCGTGTTTCCAACACTCCCCCTCAAGCTTCACAGAGTCTGAGTTCGGCGGCAAAATGTTTGGCTTTGGCGGAGGATAGCAGCTTGGTAAGCGTGTCCACAGTCATGTCTTCTGTCGGGCAGTAAACGAGTTTCAGGGTGCTGTTTTCAATGATCCAGTGGATGAAGTGGAATCAGATATCGATGTGCTTCATGCGCGCATGGTACTGGTGGTCCTTGGCTAGGACGATGGCTGATTGGTTGTCGGAGTAGAGGGTAGTGGGTACTGTGAGTGGACTGAAAATTTCGCCGATGAAAGTTCATAACCACATTGCTTCCTTTGCAGTGTGTGTGGCCACGACGTATTTAGCCTCAGTCGTTGACAGGACTATGATATCTTGTCGTTTGGAACTCCAGGATACTGCGCCACCATTGATAAGGAAGGCATAACCGGACATAGCATGCTGATCTTCGTGCATGCTTCCATCAGCATCAGCATAGCCCACGAGCTGCTGCTTCGCTCTGAAGGTGAGTTGCCAGAGCCTTGTTCCTTTCAGATAACGGATAACATGTTTTGCCGCTTCCCAGTTAGTGGTTATTTCCTGTGGACTAGCAGGTTGAGACGCGTGGGAGGCATGCGTGGATTCCCCTGTATGTCATGACGTGACTTTTACCCCTATCTAGTTTCCTTTTTCGAACATTCTTTCATCCTATTTCGGACATTCACATGGCCTATAAACAATTGCCGCATGGACATTCTTTAATTATATCTTCTTTGATCACAAGGCACAACAACAGTGTTCCGCTCCGGACTTGGCCTGCCACATGGTTGCTCCACTGATCTATTTCCATCCACCACTGATTAAATTTCGTCCTAATCTCCATTTGGATTAATGAGCACAAGGCACACCATTCCTAAACACGCTTCTGGATTCTGGACCCACAAATGATCGATCAGACTTCTATTGATCAATTACCAGATAAACTCGACAGCCGCCAATCATTGTTTCAGTCCATAGCCTTGCCCATAGCCTTTCAATTGTAAGGCTATCCCACTATCTTGGTTCATAAACATGCGCCGACCTCATGCCCGATGATCATCCTTTTATAGTATATCTCTTTCTTCACATATCCTTTCTTTCTTGTGCTGTGCACATTATCACCTGACCATTGCCTGCAAGCACAGCGCATCTGATTCACATCCTAATATAGTAGTACACAGCCACTGTAATATTTAGTGTATATATTGCAATAAACAAGTAACAGACTCTCCAGTCTGTTATCTCAGGATTACCACCATATCTATGGGGCTTCCTTCTAAAATGGCTTTCTGGTGACCTCTCTCCTCTCTCTTCCCTCTTATCCTCCTCCTCTAACCTTTTGCTTCATCCTCTGGTCTTGTATCTTTACAGGATAACCGGTACTTTGTTGTATTTGGTGTCGCCCTGACACTGTAGTTGAAGGGCTTATGTATGGGCCAATTGGCACCATGGTGGTTACAGTTGTTTCAGCTGGTTTAGCTGGTGAGGCTTGTTGCCCACTGGTATCCCGATGCCCTTCCAAGGTGTATTCATTGTTATGATCAGATCTTATCTGATGTATCTCAGTTAAATAACTGTCATAAGGAGCCTCCATACGGTTATCTAGAGCTTCCAGCTCTTCTATACACGTCTGTAGCATGGATTTTCCTTTCTTTCTTGCAGCTCTGTGCTGTTCCATATCTGTATGGACTCTCGATTCTAAACAGTTGAGCTGTCTACTCGTTGGGGTTTTAACCGGAATGTCTTTAGGGTCTATTCGACCTTCAGTCTGATTGACAACCATGCTGGCTGCTGATCCACCACCTAATGAAGGTATTTTCCTACACGTGGGCAAGTTATATGCCAACAGTATAGGGGGCGCCCTTGTGTTCTCCGAGTTTCGTGACCGGGGAGCCGGTGTCCGTCTGTCTACAGGGGATTGCTCCTCTTTTCTCAGGCTGCTACTTCCCAGGCCAGAGTATTCTTCCGCATCACTGTGGGCAATAGGGCTAATAGCCCTGTGAGCCAATTCCGAGAATTGTGAGACATTATAAGTGGTGTCTCGCTGGAGTGGGGTACGCTCGATAAAAGGGTGGTTTACATCCCATAACTGGGATGATCTATGGGACTGGTTGGACATCCGGGTTGTTGATTTCACTTATTGATGGGATTCGTCTATGAACACACTAGACCGTGCATGTTCTGAATCATATTACTATGATATGCATTGCGAATTCTTATCGCACGCTGATATGAACTTTATGTTTAGTATCCGTAGTATACGGCGAGAGGTATTCTCAAGCCATTTGGGCTTTTATATTGGGTCTGTTCGATAAGGCCCTTTAGGGTGCCTAATAGGACTTTTTTATAGTCAAGGTATCTAACCGCAAGCGGCTTATGACTACATAGTATAACCAATGTATCTAACCTCATGAGAGGCTTATGGTTGTTACAGTCAAATCAAAACTGTTTTAAAGGTTGTTTGGCTATGAAAAAAAGTATAAACTTGTGTAGGGCTAATTAAAGCCCTAGTACAAGTGGAAATGAAATATTTAAGGACTGTGTACTCACTGTGCACTATTCACAGATCCAAATCAATATATTTGGGGTAATGAATGTATATGCTGTTTATGAGGGTTGTAGTAGTTAAGTATATCAGGATTGTGCGACATGGACAGCGTAATAAGGCTATGTTTGTACATGTGTACATTGTGGCACATGTGTCCGCAGTAAATAATGATAATAAAACAATAAAATAATAGTTAAAGGGATAAATGAAAGTGGCAAGGAATTATAGATTCCTTACAAAACTCCAATACCTTGTAAAATGGAAAGACTACACCACAGAACATAACACCTGGGAACCAGAGACAAATCTATGAAATGCAAAGAAAAAGATCAATGAGTACCATTGCAAACACTCTAATGCTCCTCACCGCATCAATTCCACCGCGTTTAAAGAAATTCCTTTTAGACCGCTTGAGACCTTAACTGATCTCCAAGCTACAATTGACAAAGCTAGAAGAACGAAAAACATCCCCACAGAACCCCCTAAAAACTTTGTACCGACATTCACTGACGCTTCGCCAAAATTCATAAACCACAAAAAATCAAAGCATTGCGAAAAATGGAACTCTGACTCCATCACCACAGACATGACCGTAAACATTGAACCATCTCATATGACAAGCATATACGATGGATCGAAAATGTCTCTAAGGAGTCCAAACCACCTACCGCACAAGATCAAGTATCTTTGGCTATACAAACTAGGTTCTGTTCGAGCAATCACCACTGTTCTTTCCATTCTTCCATCAATATCCCCCAGATTCTGAAGGAATGTACACATATCCTATCTATCACATCTCTAAACTCCGAAATCCCATTATGTTATTCACCGCCAAATAGCTTCACAAGGCCAAAATCGTTCCATATCCCCATGAAACTCATCCTTCAATAATTGCCAACTACGAACTCGACAAGATGATCCAAATACAACCTCGTGAGGACACGAGCCTTGAAGAGGGGGTGATGTCATGATACATCAATTCTTTTATCTTTTCCTTTACCTTTTCTCCATATTCCTTCATTATACGCATCCGGATTACTCATACACGATTACTACTATCCGATGCTTACTCATTCTTTCCTATGTTATTCCGATGGTTTACACATACGCACTTACATCATACCGACAGACTTGTCATAGTGCACAGACCAGGGCTTATGTGTCCCCATTCCATACCATTCTATAGTATTCTATTGTATTAGTCATACAACCTATAAAAGCACCAGAGTTCAACTGGAAACCCCAGCTCAAATCTCTTGGGATTACCGCTAAAGCGCAATCATCTTCAGACTTCAAAACTCACTCTTATCCTCTTCTTATACCTCATCCTCAGTTCTTACGAACTACCTCAATACTTTCACCACTCTTATCATTTGTAGGGACACTATTAGTGTCACCCTAACACCCATAGCCTTTCAATCATAAGGCTATCCCACTATCTTGGTTCACAAACATATGCCAACCTCATGCCCGATGATCACCTTTATATAGTATATCTCTTTTTTCATATATCCTTTCTTTCTCGTGCTGCACACATTATCACCTGACCATTGCCTGCAAGTACAGCATGCCCAATTCACGTCCAAATGTAGTAGTACACAGCCACTGTACCATTTAGTGTATATATTGCAATAAATGAGTAACAGACTCTCCAGTCTGTTATCTCAGATTACCACCATGTCTATGGGGCCTCTTTCTTAGATGGCATTCTGGCGACCTCTCTCCTCTCCTTTCCCTCCTCTCCCTTACCTCTGACCCTCTCGCTTCACCCATAAGTCTTGTATCTTTATAGGAAGGCCAGTTACTTAAGTGTATTTGGTGTCGCCCTGACAATAGGGGTAATTCAAATATATTGCTGTGAATGTGAATTTTTTTGAGTACTTTTTAGAGACCTTGGTGTCCTTTTTCAAAAACCTTGATGTCCTTTTTCAAGTTGAATCTCTTGGAAAAGTTGGCTGCCCTTGGCAGCCTTTTCACAAGGCAAGATACTTTTCACAAAGCAAGGTACTTTTGCAAGAGGTTGCACCTTTTTCAAGCTAGGTCCACTTCTTGCAAAAGGTCCAAACTCTTTTAGGCCTTCTGGTACTTATGGTACTTGTGGTACTTTTTTGGTACTTTTGGTCCTTGGAAAAGGAGTTCAAGGTGTGAGGATATACGCAGATACTAATTCACTGTAAGATGGAACTCAGTTGTGTACGCGGGGTGCGTTACACTAAATATATTCACCTGTAAGACGGAACTACAGAGGTGAATGTGAGTAATGAGATAACATCATGGTAAATGGATATCATACCTCAGTCTAGTGTTCCCAAAGTTCAGTTTGGTCTGGTTTTGGCCTTTTTTTTGAAACCCCAAACCAAACTTTGGAGTTTGGTTCAGCCAAAGTTCAAACCAAACCTTGGAGTTTGGCTCCAAAGTAGTTCAGTTCGGGTTTCAAACCTGAACTCTTACCACATATGGTAATTGGTTTGGTTCCCAAGGGGTTTTTGGCTGAACCAAACTCAGAGTTCAGTTTGAGTTTGCCAAAATCCCAAACAAAACCCAAACTTCGGAGTTTGGTTTGGGTTTGAACTGAGTTTCAACAGTTTCAAACTGAACTTTGGGAACACTACCTCAGTCGTGTACGCGGGGTGCGTTACGCTGAGGTATCAGTGCTATGAATGTGCTTGTTTATACTACGTAGGTAAATGTAATGAGCCAAGTAAAAAGGGTAAACTATGCACGATAAAAGAAAACAGTGGGGAGTGGAAACGGCAACCTGGGGAACGTTTGCGGGAGGCTTGCCCAACGATCACGATCGGTAACAATTGTACTGGAATCTCTCCATATTCCAACACAAGGACTCGAAAAAGGCATTGTATTTTTACTGATGTCTCATCGTTCCGGGATTTGGTTTTCCCTCCCTGCTTCGGACCTCCTCTTCTTCCACTTCCGAGAACTTCTAATCTTCCAAGCTTACCTCTCGCGCAGTCCAATTTCTGACTCTTATGTATTTTCAGAAAAAAAATTGGATTTGAGTCCCTTACCCCCAAAACGCAGAAAAAACCTTTGTCTTTCCGTCATATCCTATTCTTATCTTTCATCTCCCAATATCCCTGTACTACATAAATTCCTTACCTTCGTTTTGTAGTGTTTGCATATATCCGTTCTTGAGCTTACTACAAAGCGAATTGATTGGAGACAATGACTCGGAAGGAGCGAAACGAAAAATGTGCGGTGAGTCACGCACAGTCACGCAAAACCGGGTTGCGCAGGACAATTCTTGGTCCGGAATTTGGAAAAGAGCGGCAGATCGGGCCCTTTTTTAGTAACTCTCTGGAAAGCCATACTCCCTCATAACCCATAGCCTGGAGCCATGACCGAGTGGTATGGGTTAAGAGGGAGTCGACTGTATGCATCGCTAATTGTTTACGACCTGACTTGACACACAGTAGCTGCATCTGCAATTATCCGCATGAGCTTAATTCGATATCTTCTATTGAAGATACAGATACACATGAGTTGGAGAAAGTATCGCAAGCGTTACGTCGGTCGTGTTTTCAGACTGGGGCCGAAAGCGATCATTAAAATCGGCCCCCCCTGTCTGAGGCCCAAGCGATGGATTTTGTGGCGAAAAACACCAATATTCCTGTACCCAGCATTTCAGTCCGCCTTCGCAAAATGTGCAGAGCGTACTTACAGCACCAAGTTCAGTCACGGCGATCTAGCGCCTCATAATGTTATGGTGCAAGACGGAAAGGTGGTCTGTATTATCGATTGGGAATGTGCAGGATGGTATCCAGCGTATACAAGCTGCTTTCGCAGCAACGATTTGTATACAAGTTTTTGGGACATGATGAAAGAAGAGATGGAACCTCATCCGGATGAGCTCGAGATTGACCACTGTCTCTCTAGCGTGTTCTTACAATGATCTAGTAAGTGAAGTATCGTGTATTCATCAATAGCACAGGGTCTATGTCTACATACACGGAGCAGTGATATTGGTCACTAGTTGGTGATGGTGATGAGGATAGGATGTTGCGCTGGGTCGGAACGCGCAACAGATCACCGTGACATTGGCGAAAAGGGCCTCTGAGGATGCTGGAGATGGCGGAATGTGGTTCGGTCGTCGAAATACCGACGAGGCTGTGGACGGAGTCGGTAGCCTGAGATGATTGGTAGGAGACTGGTTACGGTGGGCCACCAGTTATCCCGGACATGCAGTCCGTCCACGTCGAACGTAAATGGGAGCTTCCTGCCGACTATGTTCATCCATTGGGGCCTACGTCAACAAGCCAGTGCACCCACGGTAAAAATCTAATGTATGGTCAACGAATACGCATGTCATTTTTTCTTTCTCTCCGTTCATTCTTCGTTATATGTACGGCGGCTGAATAGCAATTTCATTTTTCGGTCACCATTGTACTCTACAACACTCTCACACCGGCTCACCCATAGCCTCCTTCAGTGCAGTCCGGTTAAGCAATTTCGCGTACTTCGGCTGCACGAACGTCGCTCTGCATGGAGTTAGCTACTGTACATACAACCAAAATGACCACCTACGTCGCCTCTGCGAGTACCGTGCCCTGCATATCCTCAACCCGTCCCGCAACCACCGCTTTGCGGCCCTTGGCCTCGATGAGCTTGATCTTCAGCACTATGAACTAAACACCCGTCAGCCCTCGCCCACAGCACACACCCCAGCACACACCTGGTCCGCCCTCGTCGGGGCCCTATAATCAATCTCCAACTTCGCAGTCACCCCCACCCCCGCCGGCAAATTCGGAATCGCCTATGGGGAGGGGGGGCATTCAGCACAACCCCACGCACGCGCAAATCACAGCACACCGGACTCTCACAACTCTAGCCAAGCTCTCGTCCAACAGCGTCGCGATCAACCCCCCGTGCACGATCCCATCGTGTCCGCACACCCCGCGCCCCACATGCGTGAACACCCACGCCTCGCTTTCGTCTCCCCGCGCCCGCACTACGGGCAGCAGCGCGAGCCGCCCCGGTGCGTGCAGGGCCCCGGCGACGAAGTTGTTCGCCCGCCGGCTCTCGGGGACCGACTTGTAGGGCCGCGTCTCGGTCCAGGGCGCGGTGGCGGCGTCTGTGCGGTGCGCCGTGAGCAGCGGGAGGCTCTGGAGCGTATTTTCGAGGGCGGCGGTGTGGGCCAGCCCGGCGGGGGTGGTGGCCTCTGGCGGTGGGGGCGCGGGTCGGGGCGAGAGGAGGGTGACAAGAGGTGGCGGGTAGACGGCACCGATGGTGTAAGCGGTGATGGAGAGCGCGGAGAGGGAGAGGGGGCGGGAAAGGCGGAGGAACAGGGACATGGCAGTGAGTGGCTAAGTTTGTTTGTTTGCAGCCAAACAAACCCAAAAAAATATTATTTTTCATGGCTGAACTCGTACATTTCCTCATACCCGCCCTTCCTCTTCCGTAGCCTCGCCACCCGGCTTATCGTACACACCCTCATCAGCCAACGTATGCCGCTGTCCACCCCCACCTTCGCCTTCGCCTTGCGCTCCTAAGTTACCATCCATCCGTCAACCGTCCACACCCACACTCCGCACCAAAACTCACCTGCACCCGCCTCCCCCCGCAACCGCGCCATCCCCTCCGCCACCTCGCTCCTCCCCCGGCTCGCCACCCCCTCATGCTTCCCCGGCTCGCCCTCCCGGCCCACGCTATCCGCAGCGCCCAGCAGCGTCCCCCGGATGCTCTCCCCAGTGCCTACACCTCAAGCGTCAGCGCCGACACGTGTACGTGCGGATGGGCTTACCGTGGACGACCTGCGCTGCCCCTCTGGAACATCCCATCAGTGACTGCCACATACACACGCTAGACATACACACGCACTTGATCTTCTCCCCTATCCCCCCAGAAGAATACCGCCGTGTGCGAGGCTCACCCGTTCCCGGGCCTGGCTGTTCGAATTGGGTTTCACCGTGACGCGGCGGGCGGACGGGCGCCCCTACGGAAGGCACGCTTGCGGGTCCGAACTTGGCGGCGTCATCGTGGTCGTCGTCTGTGGTGGTGGCGTGTGGTTTGTCGATATCCATGGGCGGTGGGTGTAAGGGTTGGGGGACGATTTGAAATGCGGGGCGGGGGTTTTATGCGTTGGTGGGTATGATGTCATTTACACGTGATGTCCGTAACAGCCCGATAGACGGCGCGTTGTATACGGAACCAGGAAGCCGTCGCCCCAAAGCCTCGTGAACGGAATGCAGCATCATTCTACTCGTCGACGGGCAGCACAGTGTGTGCAGGACCTCGGGTACGGCGGGCGCGTCTCTGATATTACGGCGACATTCATCTTATGATTAGCCTCCATTCGATGCAGCCTGCAGTGCATTGCCATACCACCCTCCTTGGGCGTTGACTTCAGCACCATTCTCCAGCAGCAATCGAACGATGCCTTCGTGACCTTTCACCGATGCAGCCTGCAGTGGATTGCCGTACACACCTCCTTGGGCGTTGACTTGAGCTCCACCCTCCAGCAGAAGTCGAACGATGCCGTCGTAGCCTCCCTTCGATGCAGCCTGAAGTGCATTGCCATACCGCCCTCCTTGGGCGTTGACTTCAGCTCCACTCTCCAGCAGCAGTCGAACAATGCTGTTGTAGCCTCCATTCGATGCAGCCTGCAGTGGATTGCCGTACACACCTCCTTGGGCGTTGACTTGAGCTCCACCCTCCAGCAGAAGTCGAACGATGCCGTTGTGACCTCCTGTCGATGCAGCCTGCTGTGCTTCCCTCCTTGGGTGTTGACTTCAACTCCATGCTCCAGCAGCAGTCGAACGGTGCCTTCATGACCATTTCTCGACGCAGCCTGCAGTGCATTGCCATACTTCCCTCCTTGAGCATTGATGTCAGCACCGTTCTCCAGCAGAAGTCGCACAACATATTCTAGCCCAGCAGATGAGGCATAATATACTGGAGGGGGGAGGCCTTCATAATACAGGTACTCGTAAAGTCGAACCCAATTGCTGTACTGCGTGCTCTGGGGCTGAAGAGAGCCTATCGTTTCTTGCTGTAGAGCATTGTCCGTGGCATTTGCTGATTGTGCATGAACGGTCCAAAATTCCGCTGCATAGTAAGCCAGCGGGAACTGGGATCCAATAGTGTGTTTGTCCATTATGGAGTCCAATCGCATCAGGTAGGTCAAACACGACCGGCACATGAATGTATTGGCCGCTTCTTTGTTGAAACCATAGCGTGAAGAGGTGCTTCGTTGAAAATGTTCAGATACCAAATACTCCTTGACGGTGAAATGAGCCAGCCGAAGCACACCTATGATTTCATTAGATATTGGTATTAGCTTTTGTCGACATGGAACTTGCCCTTCAGTTTGTCAGCTGGCTCCTCAATTGAGGTTTCGAGGGTGACCAAACTAGAACTTATCTCCAGTATCGCCGGAGCATCGGGCAATCTTCGATCAGCATTGAAATTGACGGCGACCACTTCACCCACTTCCTCAAGTGTCATTGGACGGACAGAAAAAGCGAGGCATTGTAGGATTTTGATGGCATACTCGTCGTTAACCTTGTTGATTTTCGACAAAATCCGGTCGTAGGTCTCATCCAAGTCTTTTGGTAAGGATTTCAACGTCTCTCTGACCGCAGCGCCATGCCAACATGTTTTCAGCTCGTCAAGTTGCAAAGCGACCCACCGAAACCTTCACACACACATGAGTCAGTGATCATGTCCAGCACGAAGACCAAGACCACATTACATTCTATCGCCCTCTAAGAGTGTACGCTTGATCTCCGGCTGCATTTCTGCTAGCCATGTCTTTTCTGTGAACTGTGTATCCGTTTCAAGTGTTTTGCGAAGATAGTTTTCAATGTCTTCAGCAAGGCCACTTTGAATATCGATTGAGTGTGATACCAAAGAATCCAGACGGCGTGTAATGTCAGGTTCCTTTCGACTGGTGACCAAGATACGTAGCTTGTCAAGCTTCCAGGCGGCAATCTCCCCAATCAAGTCCAAGAGCGCCTTCCGGTTTGCGCACTCATCAAGAGCGTCGAGAACAAGATATACCTGTTGGAAGCCCTCAAGAATGTGTGGAATTGTTGCCAAAAGGGTCTTGGTAGCAGGGTGCTGTTGACCCCTCTGATAGTGATCGTAGAGCTTGCCCAAAGGTTCAGGAACGACCTCACACCAAGCAGACAACTGTTTGACAAGCGAGCGGACGATGTCCTCCGGTTGCTCCTTATCTGTAATATAGTAATAGGCAATTGCAGTCGATGGATCCGATTGGCACATTTTCAACACCTCATCGACGATGGTAGAGCTAGAAACATGCTCAGTGCCGCCATACTGATCCTCATGTATGAAAGTGCTTGCCAGAGGATAGTTTTGCCGCACCCAGCTATTCGTCATCCGTCAGCGGCCAGAAAACTCAGATTCAAACGAAGGGCTCACGGATAGCGTGGATCCAAAGGAATGGCTCTGAACCGCACTTCCACTTCTCAAAGTGTTCTCCTTCGACGAACCACGAGCCCGTTTCCTCTTGTCGTGTCACCTGAAAGCCATTTTGACGCGAAGAGGGATCAGACGCAGACACCCATGCCAGGAGCTTGTTGCGGCGGTCATCTGAGATACGTTGGTTAGTGGGATTAGCAGGCGAACGACGTCGAGGTCAAATACTGTACCTTTTCCCGCCTGATTCATCATGGCCATATGTTCCACCAAAGCCATTTTTTCAACACGTTTTTCCGCTTGTTTGACCTTGCTAATCAAGCCTTTTACGTCTTCCAGCCGGAAGCGCTTTTTTTTTGTCTGTCAGAATTATTAACCTTTCTGTCCTGGCGAGAAAGGGTGAAAAATATACCGTGAGATAATTTTGTCGCTTCAACACCAAACTTGATAAACTCAGCATAAAGGATAACCAGAGGTTTTTCCAGCAGCCTTATGCGAGATGCTTCAGAAAATTGAACGTAGAACGTCAACGCTGGAATCCCTTTCAAAATATGATCCAAATGGTCAACCACTGCGTTGACAGTATCGACAACATTACGCGACCACTGGAGATCTGTCAGTCATACAGCCTAACCGCCAGGAAAGCTGACTCACAACAAGGAGGATCTTGAGAGAGCCCCAGACAAGTCCGACAAGACTAAAGCCCATGACTTGTGGCATAGATTGTGCCAACATATCAATGACATTTTCGAACTTTCCCAGCCGCTCCAGCAGAGACGTCAAATTCCCGAATCTATCTGCATTGTGATGATGCTCGACGGCGTCATTAGCCGACTTCAAGACTTCTTGCAGGGGGGTGTCCAGGAGCCTTTTATGCTCATCAGACGACAGGCAACCCGTGGCTTCAAGCTGTTTGAGGGCGTCCTGGTGGATACTGTTCAGAGTAAGTGGTATTTCCGGCACTAGAACTTCTGAGTCATGTCCGGGATCGATAGCAATGGGGTCCTAGTAGACGGGCGATGATAAAAGTCAGCATCTGAGAATGATCTACTAGTAGACCGTACTATGGTAGCGTCTCCCCTGCTCAAACCTTTGTTGAAAAAGCCACGTAGTCTCGATTTCAGTGTCATTTCTGGGGACTTGAAAGGGAGATAGAGAGCGAATGAGAGGTTGGAAGTACTAAGCCAAACGCCTAGTGTACATCCCGGCGCTAATCTTGTCTGTTTGTAGCAAGTCAAAGGTTGGCGAACGCGATTCTGAGGAGTGCGTACGCATTGTTTACTCTGTTCTTCACGGCGATCTGTGCAGATGTGGCTTCACGAGAGTGACCATCGGCTAAACCGCTCAGCCTGAGGCTGTCTCACAGTGTGGTGGCACCACCGCAACTTTCTACGACCTTCAAAGCGATATATATTCAAACTCGTGGACTGCGCGATATGCCTACGGCCGACGGATATCTTGAATCTTGTTATCCTGCCCCAAGCGCCAAGCTCTAAGCAGAATTGCATGATGACCCGGGTTCTACAGGCTACCAGTCTTGTAATTTACTTCCAAAAGAAGCCCCTGTTCGAACCGTCCTAATTCTCGCCCATTTCAGTTTCGAGGACTCAGACCCGCATGGAAACCCTATCTGGACTTCCCGGGACACTAAATTGAGTTGCTGGTGCCATATGGCGGCAATAAAGTCGGCTTCTACGTGCACGCAATGATCTGTGCCTTCGGAGTGGGGATACTTTGAAAAGGGCGTCAACGGGGGTAGGAAGTTGCTAGAAATGATGCAGAGTTGAACAGTACGTTGTGTCTTTCCCCGTTCCTGTTCCAGCCTCTCGTCCACTTCCTCGTTAAGACATCCCTCGTCTACCGCGTCTTCATGCTACACCACGCGCAACTGGTGACAACTACATTCAAGGGAAGCTATAGAACGTAGTTTTCGACGTGCGATAACAATAGAAAGTGAAAAATGCCCTTTGTTATGAAAACGGCTGTAATCCGGCCTTGATGGAAGCCCTCCAAACAGGATGCAGACGTTAACCGCAAAGACGGAACCAATGCAGCGATCTCATTGGTTGTCGCCAAGCCGTCAATTCTGCCGAACTCGATGCTCAGCGCTCAACTCGGAACTGTCGTTTGTCTATGTCCGAGTTGGAGCAGGGGCCAGGGCTACATAACAAAGTTGTAGGAACAATCATATATCGACGTCTACAGGAGACCACATTCGTAAAAAGGTTCACAACGTCAGGATACACCCTATGACCCCAATAATCACTGCCATCGTGGCTATCTGGTTCGTCGCAGCACCACCGGCTGTCGACTTGGGGCCCGCCGGGGTTCCGGTGCTTGCTAGTATGCTAGTAGCACTGGGGGTGCTTGTGATGCCACTTTTGGTTGTGGTTGTAGGGACGCCGGTGGATATTGTGATTTCCGTAGTGCTGGCGCCAGTGACCGTATATATGTATTCGACGGTACCAGTGAATGACTCTGTCATCGTCTCCGTCTCGGTCCCAAACCACTCGTTGTCAACACACGAGGCGTCGCTCCCGGAGACAGCACACGTCAGAACGTCTGCGTCAAACTGGGGCCCACCAGCCGAGAAAAGATCAATAGTTTTTGGGACGTAGTAGTACACGAAGCTTTCGTCGTCCTCTATTATGGTACCTACAGAGGATTGAATGATCAGTCTTCTGGAATGCCAGACGAGGACAAAGGAGTGGGAATCGAACCTAAGACGGTGGTAATTGGGATGTCACTCGTTGAACTTTCGCCAATCTCCGCCTGGCTCACGACTTCCTGAACGGCCCAGACGGTCGCGCCTTCAGCATTGGTGCTCAGGAGAGACGCTGACAGCGATTCACCAGCTGTCGTGTCTCCCGTGCCAATGTCATAAAGTGTATACGATGCGTGACCTGACAGGAAAACATATGAGCACCAAATGCCAAGTTCTAGGTCCGACTACAAGGAATCAATAACAGCAGGCATTTACATACCTAGCAAAGGGAGCAGAATAGCCACGACGAGGGAAGTCTTACTGATCCTCATATTGACCGACTGGGAGAGGGGATTTGTGCATTACGAACCATACTTATGCATTCTGTATCGAAGCGGTTACATTCAAGTTTGATGTCGCGGCAGGTGTGCCTACCAGTTCGACTCGGGCTCTGAGCTTTGAGAGGCTTTGAGTTGCAGAAGGCTATTCAAATTGATTTAGAACCACCAAAACGTAAAGCGGTCCCCGCTCACCACATGCTCACCCCATGCTCACCACGGCGGTCTAAGATTGAGATCCGACGTAGTGATGCTACGAGTGCCTCCCTGCACAGCGGGGGTACCTTGTTCTGCGATGTCCGATCGTTTCAGACCGAGCGAAGTAGTTCACCTAGGTAGAGCGGGATATGATGATCAATGTTATGAGAACGTAAGACACGTAAACAAGTCCCCTGAAGTAGTCTTCTCGAACAAGGAATCCAGGGAAGGATCCTAAGAAAGCCTGAGACTAAATACTGTCACGGTTCGGCACTTAGCACGCCGATACTGCTAAGGAGTACGTATATGGTGGAAACGAAGTGCGTCCTGAACTTCAACGTTTGTTGACCGTACTCTGACTACGGATAATTTTGTTCAGAGGCATGGCAGGATCACTTGGAAGGGGTTAGCTTGAGTGTAACGTCGGGCTTCGTTACCTTCTCGGATGTCGTCCTCGCTCGTCGTGTTCCCATGTGTTCCCCATTTACAGCGCAGTGTTAGTCAGAAAAGGGTACGTCGACGGTATGCATTCAGGTGTACATCAAGTGGCGGCTATCAAGGGATGATCCGGGGCCGGTCGCCTGATTGAAATCTGAACAAATATTCGACATGGTCGCTAGACACATACCTTGGTGACATCAAAGTCATGTTTTCCACTTTGCGTAAAGAATCCTCTTGGACTTTTTTCTTCGACCGTCAAGTTCTCATAATCCGTTTTCATCAGTAGGGTCTGCCAACTGAACAGAGGGGCGGAATAGTAGGAGGTGATGGAACTGGAATGTATTCTGCTGTCGCCATTATAAAACTTCTTGCACGGATTTCTTGATATAAGGTTCGCCACTTTTATTTGGTCTTATTGTATTCCGAAGTCGTTGGACAACTCGTCATTTGGTTTCTCGGTTGGCTTCCTTTACGCGGTTCACGCTGGCGGTCCTCCGGCCCAGAATGAACCCAATTTCACCCATGTCGTCCCTCGTAGTTCCGCTGACTTTTCCAGCATCATCGGAACTCAACCATGGACATTCAAAGGTTTCAGATCTTGTAGAGAGTAGTTGCTCTGTCTCCAATCCAACTTCGCTGTTTTCTTGGGGTTTTAGAAGAGAGTCGTTGGATGTCCCTCAGCCTCTGACCGGTAGAGGGGTTGTCATTGGATGCGAAGATGGAACTCTGTATGTTTTCCTGCCCTCCCAAAACTTCCCGGCCGATCCACATGTTTCCGTTAATCCACCATTCCTTGAGGCCAATAATCTTTCTAGAAGCTCTTCTCGACTGGCTCGTCTCTCTGGCATAACATCACGCTCATCGTCGCCGTCATCCATTCTATTACACCAAGCGCCATTTCATCTTGCACCACGATCCCCTGTGGTGTCTGGGATTACTGCTGAACAGGTTGAGGCTCCTAAGAACTTTGTGGATTTCGATGATGAGCCCGAAAAACTAATGGAGATGTTAAAAGGAAGAAGTCCCAGAGATAAGACTTTCGCCGAAGTGCTGCCACCTAACTTCGAAAGAGGTCTTGCCCCGCCTTCCCCTGCACCGCCTGCGCCCAAACGTAGAGAAGACCCTAGATCTCTACTTTCTGCCACAAACTCTCCGGCCTTTACACCTCAAAATTTACAATTACCGACAAGCTCACCCAAGATTGTGACTGAAATCTCATTCAGCCCGCGTGACCTGTCTTTACGATGTCATATAATTCCTTCTTGCTCTGGACCAGGCAGATCCATCGTGGGGATGCAAACGCTTGACAATCCTCGTCTTATCGTCGCTTTACAAGAAACAGGGTGGGTGTTGGACCCAACTCCGTGTTTCTTCCCTAATTGTAATATACGTCAGTGACCTTTCTGTTTTCAAAATAAAGGATGGGACCTGTATTGCAACCACGCAAGCCCAAAAGCCCGCTCTCCAGCCTCCTACGGGCATCAAAGATCGGGAGATGACGTATGCTAAATGGCTTTGGACACGATTGCAAGCCTTCGATATGGGAGAGGTGCGAGAGACGTTTGGATTATTTTTCCAGTTCTAAATTCTTCTTTGACATGTACATATAAATTGCTAGTCAACCATATTACTTGCCTGTGCCAAGATTGATGTAAATTCCCCAACACCTACATCACTCGACTCGCAGGACGACAGATCACCAGAACGATCACGTATTGTGATCTTTGATTATCGATTCCTCAGCGAGGAAGGGCCATTGGAAGTCGGACTGAATAAAATAGGTGAATGGCAGTTCGATGGTCTTTCGGAGTGCGCTAGCCTACATCGAGAATCTGACAGTGAGCATGTTTCTGTCGCAGTTTTTTTCCACATTAGCTCAAATTTGGCTTCTACCAACAGAATCCCTGACCTTATTCTACATTTCCTCGCAGGGTCACCTCGTATCACAGAAGTTGAAACTCCTCCCTCGTATTACTTTGCCTACTTTGGACGTGCAGATTCAAGAATCACAAACCCACAATTTGCCTTCCCTACCTTTACCAAACCCATTCAAAGGGATGATATCTAAATCCACTGATCACGTCCCGCTCAAAGAAGAAAAACGAGAATTGGGTAGAGTCGAAATAGATCACGAATACGATGCCGGCGAGATTCTCGCCAGCGCTTCGATTTCTGGGCTACGCACGCGTACGGTGGGAGGCAAGCACCGTGGTATCGTCTGGTCAGACCAAGAGCTCGGTGTGAGTTACTTGCGATATCCAGGAAGTTTGGGGGTCTCAGATCTTATCTGATCAGGCATTTGATTACGAAAACGAATCACTCCGTCGTCTGTTTGTTACACCCATGTCAAGAGTTCAAGACCTGGCTTGGATTGACGACGACTCTTATACGATCACTTTTGCGGTACGATTCGTTAACATCCAGTCATGTTTGCTCATGCTTGAACTTTCCAGTTTATCAGGATAGGGCTGAAGTTTACAAGTTGAGGAATGTTGATGCCAGCAACGACGAAGTGGCAAATGAGGCCAATGTATACAACGTGCCGTACGTTTCTTGTGACTGTCATGGTTTAATGTGAACAGTGATCCCCGTTGATTCAGGTCGCTATTAGCGCATACAATCACTTTAACTCCTTATCAGATGGCCCATGTAGCATCTGCTTCAGAGATACTGTCGACAACAGTCGAAAAAGACGGCCGGCGCCAGCTCCAATCATTCGTATCGGCGCAAAAGATGCCGAACGCTTCGAACACAACATCCAGGACACTTTGGAAGGCTTCTTCTGGGACAGAACGTCGTGAATCATCCCCGAAGACCCAGTTGACTTCACTTTTACCTGTCGAGTTGGAGATCATCATGTTGGGGTACAGTAAGGATCGTCCTATCGTCACAATTCCCGCATTTGACTGTTTTGGACGATGCAGGTGACGGTTGTCTACGTCAATCTTCGTTTTCAGAGATGGCACAGACGCAATCGAGAACGTTGACCTATCAAATAGCTTCCGATCTCCCGCTCAATGGCTTTATCGGTGGGCTGCATGTGGTGCAGAATGGCCGAACCAAAGAACGGTTTATCCTTGGAGGAGCGGACGATGGGTCAATAGCATTTTGGACTTTCGAGTATGCCTGACACTATCCATGCAATCACACAGTTAACTGTCGGTCACCCAGCTCACTCAAATTATGTGCCCGCTGGATCAAATTCACAACGCCACTCACCAAGGTAATTCAATTTCCGGACGAGAAAGTCGGGCCTTTGCGTGGTTGTGTGCTTTGCGTCTCGCACGATGGCACGATCGCGGTTATTGCTGTGGATGGATTCCAATAGTGAGAGCTTCAAGTCCTTTTCACACCAGTTCTTGTTTCTCAACTCGTGTAGTCTCTACCTCATACCTGGCAGCGCGGCGCCTCTCGAAAAAATATGCTTAGGAGGTAATTCTCTGCTGCTCATGTATGCAGATGGCCGCGCTCGAGTGTGGGATATAAAAACGAAAGAATTCTTGAGGTCGATGGGAATTGACAAGGCAGAAGAGCTGCTTGGCCAGGGCGGCTGGACGATTTCGTGAGCATCAACCTATCGGCTAATTCGTTTACTGACAATGTTCACCATTCCGACAGATCCCTAGGAGACCGTTCTGATACAGACACCGTGCTGAGCGTTCTTCGTGGCTCACAACAAGGAGTGGACTCTGGTCAGTTGTTTTCTATTTTGATTAGCGCTACGAATTTACACTCTTGATCTAGCGGCAACCCTTTCCCTTGATCTGGAAAGGTTTGTCACAGAAACGGCTTCACTAATTAAATCAATTACTAGCCTTACAGGCGTGACACGGAAGCACACAGCAGCCAAGGTACTGGATCGACTGCGTTCAGTCTTGTCGACGCTTCTTACACCTGGTTTGAGTGATGAAATCGACGGCATATGTCAGAAGCTGGGGATTCGCTCTTCTGCAGTTGGTGTTGGCTTTTCGAAGTCGGTTGCATGTTCGATATCTGAAACAGAACTCTAACTATGTCTCATTTTCTGGATAGACACGGCTCCACCTCGCTATACAGCGAACGTCGTCCGGAAGGTCCATGGTGTATCTCACCTGATGTTTCTGCCGCGCGTGCATTGTCCATTGCAGTGGTCCTACGAGTTTTGGCGCTTTTTGAAGGTCAGACCCTTGTTGAAGTCTGTCGTGCGTCATTGATTCTGGCCCCTAGAATCCGCAGGAGACTCTAACATTGTCATAGCTTTCTATGCCACATCCCTAGCCTCGGTCATCGGCGCTGCTTACCAGCCCCCAAGTCTACCATATCTGGCGAGGCATTGGTTTGAAGCTTCGAGTGAGTCTCCAACTTCAAATAACTACTGTATGCCGTTGATTGTGCCTTCACAGATGAACTGCGTCAAGCAGCTCGAACCTTATTTGACGCTGCAGTCATCTGTTTGTCAGACGAAGAGAGCGGTCTCGTGGCAGAACGATGGCAACCGCATTGTGAGTTGCTTCTGAACTATGCATTCGAAATGTATGATCATTGGTGATGTCTATCTAGTGCCGTGTCTGCAACCCACCACGCATATTGAATCAATGCCCGCTGCCTTGGCGCTTTTCATCTGTGGATATATAGCTGTGGAAAAATACAGCCTATTGTCCCCCAGGTAATCATCCGGCCGCTTATAGGTTCCAGACGGCAGCTAATAATCGGGGTTGGTTAGCGCCCTAACTGACATATCAAAGTCCATTGACATGTATCTGCACGATGAAGGATCAAAGTACAGAGTCCTTGCCATTGATCTGTGCTCTCGGGGCTTCCACATCTGGCAGCACTACGTCGACGCAATGAAAATTCTGCGAGCATTGTTCACTCTCGCGACCAACACCCGCAAAGAGGCTATTAATGCTCACAACGTAGGTGCACAGGCGCGTTTGGCAGTTCTCCAAATCGCGTCAAGTGACACACAGTTGTTCATGACCACTCTGGGCCTCGATATTCTGGATTCTCGATCTGTTGAGCACCGCAAGTCTGTCATGCAAGTGGTTGCCTTCTTGATTCGCAAGGTCAGTGCCTTTGTCAACTGCCCGCCGTGTCCAACTAACAACGAGAGCAGCGGCCGCTCGTGCTCTATCCTAATCTATCGCGACTGATGGAAGCAGTCGTCAAGTCACTTGATCCCAATTCGACGACAAGCCGGGAGGCCGTGTTAGACACGGCGACTGAAATTCTTGGACATGTGGTGAAGACGTACGTCCCCATATTTGACGAGTCATGCGTTCCCAGCTGACCCTTGTACAGATTCCCCACAATAGATTTCCATATGACAAGCCAGCGTTTAGCAGTGGGCACTGGCGAGGGGGCCATAGTCATGTACGATCTCAAGACCGCGACTCGACTATATGTGCTCGAGGGGCATACAAAACGGCTGTCGGCATGTAGTTTTTCGCCTGATGGTCGACGACTGGTCACGGTCTCCCTCGAAGAGAGCGTGGTTCTTGTCTGGAAGGTTGGCGCCAGTTTCTCGAACTTCTTCAATCCCGGAGCGCCACCACGGCAGGGACATAGAGGATCCCTGCCATTCAAGACCCTTTCCTTCAATATAGGAGATGACCGTGAGTTTCCCTCATAGGCATGCATTCACGGAGTGATGATTCCTCCCTCAGATATGACGATTGCGGAAACACTGGAATGGGTTCGGTTTGAGTGGTCTGCCGAACGAAGTGTGAAGCTGAAAATTCGCGAAAATATCTTGACTTTTAGTACATGAACCCGCAAGCCCACAAGCTCAATTAAAATAATGTCATCTGATATGCACAGTATGTGGTAAAGGATGAGTAAATGTCAATGCAATCAAACGACATGTACACAGCACGTCAATGGCTGGGAATGACGTGTGCGTTTAACCACCCTATCCGGATATACTACGTGTCGGTATTGTGTAGAATGAGAAAAAAACCGAAGTAACCCCAGAGTCTACAGTCTAGTGCCACTGCTGCGGGGAAATCACATCCCATAGCCCCGGTAACAACCAAGTGAATGACGATGCACAGGCAGATTGCAGTCCAAGTCGTCTGTAAGAAGTTATACCGCCAAGTTGAGCTTCTCACTTCCCCTTCCAACTGTGATGCTAAGCTCCTGTCGCTTGCAAGAGTTGACCAACAGCTTCATGACCTTTCGACAAAGCAGCGTGCAGTGAGTTGCCGTATTGTCCCCCCTCGGCGTTGACTTCAGCTCCGTTCTCCAGTAGCAGTTGAACAATGGCTGTGTTCCCAATGGACGAGGCAGCCTGCAATGCACTACCGTACTCTCCCCCTTCGGCATTGACTTCAGCTCCTTTCTCCAGTAGCAATCGAACAACGGCTTTGTTGCTTCTCGACGACGCGGCCTGCAATGCGTTCCCGTACTTCCCCCCTTGGGCGTTGATTTGAGCCCCATTCTCCAGTAGCAGTCGAACAACGGTTCTGTTTCCTCTCAGCGACGCAGCCTGTAATGCGCTGCCGTACACCCCCCCTTGTGCGTTGACTTCAGCTCCGTTCTCCAGTAGCAGTTGAACAACGGCTGCGTTGCAGCTGTACGAGGCAGCTTGCAATGCGCTGCCGTACTCCCCCACTTGGGCATTGACTTCAGCTCCGTTCTCTAATAGCAGTCGAACGACCGCTTCGTGGCCACCGAACCCTGCATTGCATTGCCATACTGCCCACCTTGAGCATTGACTGTACCTCCTTCCTCCAGCAGCAGTCGAGCGACAGCTTCGTGGCCTTGCTTCGAAGCAGCCTGCAGTGCGTTGCCAAAGTACCCGCCTTGTACGTTGACTTCAGCTCCTTTGCCCAATAACACTCGGACAACGGCTTCAGTGCCTCTCAACGACGCAGCCTGCAATGCGCTGCCATACTCCCCACCTTGGGTATTGACGTCAGCTCCCTTCCCCAGAAGCAGTCTAACGATGGCTTCGTCGCCGCTGTACGAGGCAGCCTGCAGCGCGTTGCCATACTGCCCACCTTGGGCATTGACTTCTACTCCTTTCTCTAGTAGTATTCGAACAACAGCTTCGTGGCCTCTCAGCGAGGCAGCCTGCAGTGCGTTGCCGTATCGGCCCCCTTGTATGTTGATTTCAGCTCCTTTATCCAGCAACAGTCGAACGATGGTTTGGTGGCCGCTGTACGAGGCAACCTGTAGTGCGTTGCCAACCTTTTTTCCCTGGGCGTTGACTTCAGCTCCTTTTTCCAGAAGCAATCGAACGACAGCTTCATGGCCTTTCAGCGACGCAGCTCGCAGTGCATTGCCATACATCCCTCCTCGGGCGTCGACTTCAGCTCCTTGCTCCAGCAGCAGTCGCACTGCGTATTCTAGCCCAGCAGATGAGGCATAGTATATTGGGGGAGAAAGTCTTGTGAAAAACCTGGAAGAGGGATCGTAAAGTCGAACCCAATTGCTGTACTGAGTGCCCTGTGGCTGAAGAAGGTTTATCGTTGCCTGCTGTAAAGCATTATCTTGAGTATTTCCAGATCGCGCATGGACGGTCCAGAATTTCGCAGCATAGGCAGCCAGTGGGAACGCGTGTTTGATAGTCCATTCGTCTGATAACGTTTCAAATCGCATCAGGTAGGCCAAACACGATTGACACATGAATGTCTCTGCCGATTCTTTGTCTAAACTATATCGTGAAGGCGTGCTTCGTCGAATGCGTTCTGGGACCAAATACTCCTTGACCGTGAAATGAGCCAGCCGAAGCACCCCTGCCGCATCATTAGATAACGGTATCTTTATCGACGTGAAACTCACCTTTCAGTTTGTTGGCTGGTGCATCAATTGAAGTTGCAAGGGTGACCAGACTAGAACATATTTCCAGTATCTCCAGAGCGTTATCAAGTCCCCTGTCAACGCTGAAATTGGTGGCGACCACTTCAGCCACTTCTTCGAGTGTCATCGGACGGGCAGAAAAGGCAAGGCACTGTAGGATTTTGATGACATATTCATAGTCATCGTCGCTGATTTTTGAGAGAATCCGCTGGTAGGTCTCGTCCAAGTCTTTTGGTAAAGAGTTCAGCTTATCCCTAACTGCAGCACGATTTCGACACTTTTTTAGCTCGTCGAGCTGCAAAGCGACCCACCGAAACCTTCCAAGATTTGTCAGCTATCATATCCAGCACGAACTTGAAGACCAAGATGACGTTACATTCCATGAGCGCCTTCTAAGAGTGTACGCTTGATCTCCTCTTGCAATTCCACTGGCCATTTCTTTCCTGTGAACTGCGGATCCATTTGAAGAGTTTCACGAATGTAGATTTCAATGTCTTCGACAAGGTCATTTCGAATATCGATCGAGTCTGATATCAAAGATTCCAAATAGTCGGCGATATCATGTTCCTTTCGACTAGTGACCAGAACATGTAGCTTGTCAAGTTTCCAGGCGGCAATCTCCCCAACCAAGTCCAAAAGCGCCATCCGTTCTGGGCATTCATCAAGGGCGTCGAGAACAAGATATACCTGTCGGAAGCCCTGAAGAATGTGTGGAATTGTTGCCAAAAGAGTCGTTGTAGTAGGGTATTGTTGATCCATTTGATATTGATCATAGAGCTTCACCAAAGCTTCAGGAACGATCGCACATCTAGCAGAATATTGTTTGACCAGCGAGCGGACAATATCCCCGGGTCGCTGTCTATCTGTAATATAGAAATAGGCAATTGCAATCGATGGATTGGATAGACACGTTTGCAACACCTCATCGACGATGGTAGAGCTAGAGACATGTTTAGCGGCGTCATATTCATGCTCTCGATACGTGAAAGAGAGTGCTTACCAGAGGATAGTTTTACCGCACCCAGCTATTTGTCGTCTATCAGTGGCCAGGAAAGTGAAAGATGAAAGGAAGGGCATACGTATAGCATGGATCCAAAGGAAGGAACTGTATTTCCACTTCTTAAATTGTTCTCCTTCGACAAACCACGAGCCGGTTTCTCGCTGTCGCCTCGCGCGAAAATCATTTTGACTTGAGGAGGGGTCGGGAGCAGACAGCAATTCCAAGATCTTGTTACGGCGTTCGTCTGCAACAAATTGGTCAGTGAAATCAGAAGGCAACAACCCCAAGATCGAAAACCGTACCTTTCAGTGCTTGGTCGATCCGGTTCATATTTTCCACTGAAGCCATTCTGTCAACACGCTCTTCGGCTTGTTTGACCTTACTGATCAAAAATTTCACGTCTTGCAGCCAAAAGCGCCCTTTATCTGTTCAGCTAATTAATCTGTCTGTCTTGTCGAGAAAGTGTATTTGAAATTTTTACCGTGAAATAACTTTGCCGCTTGAATTCCAAAATTGATGAGTTCGGCGTAAAGGACAATCAGAGGCTCTTCCAGCAGCCTGATGCGAGATGCTCCAAACATTTGTACGTAGACCTCCGGAGCTGGAATGCCCTTCAGAATATGATCCAACAAGTCTCTCACCGCATTAACAGCGTCGGCGGAATCACGCGAGTTCTGTAGACGTATAAGCCATATAGCCCAATCAAAGCTTGCTGCCTTACAATAAGGAGAATCTTGAGAGAACCCCAGATAAGCCCGAGAAGACTGAGGCCCATGATTTGCGGCACAGACTGTGCCAACATATCAATGGCGGTTTCGAATTTTCCCAGCCGTTCCAACAAATATTTCATTGCATTTGGGAATCTGTCTGGCTCGTGATGAGCGTCGAAATGTTGATCAACCGAATGCAAGACATCTTCCAGGCGGAGGCCATGGACCCGTTTGTAATCGGCAGATGACAGGCAACCCGCGTCTTTGAGTCGCTTAAGGGCGGCATCATGGACACCTTTCAGAGTACGAGGTAATTCTGACTGCGGGGCCGCAAGCAAGTCTTCTTTTGGCACTGAGACTTTATCATGCCTAGGATCGAGAGCAACGGACGACTTTGAGTTTCGCTCCTGGTGAATGAGTAATGATGAGCTTGAGCACCTGAGAACAAGGTATCATGCTTGTACTACCACGTTTCTCTTGCGCAAGATCTTGTTGAAAGAGCCATATAATCTCATTCTGGAGCGCTTGTAAGCGCAATGCAGTGGGGGAGTGTGATGAAGATGGAAGTATAAACCAAGGATTAATATTGCCTATGACCATCGATAATCTGTATGTCTTGCTAGTTACATGATTTTGCATCATGATAAAAACGTGCACTTGAGTTTTCCAAAAATGTTTGTATGATGTTTTGCACTGTTCTTTCACTTCAGCCAGATAGTCATTTATTTTCCGGGAGCTCATACCGCCAGACAACACGCTCCCGTAGCTCAAGAGATATAGGCGGCATCGGTAGACTCAGTACCGTGGCACTGTCACAACTGCCAAACAAGGCCATACCATTGACCACGTTCCACTGGCAATTTTCGATATCCGAGACAAGTACTTGGTCTCCAGTCAATTTTGGGCAGGTAAAATCATTGATCGGAACATATATTCTAATGTGAACAGGCTGATACAGTAAGCCGCAAGTGCGTATCGAACATAGCCTGGCTCACCAGCAGACCTCCGTATACCATACAGCCGGGTGCGGGTCAGGCGAAATTGATACTGAATCTTTGGTAGACTTGGGCGATGCTGGGGGAGGGGTGTGCGACAAGCCCTTGCTCCGCGAAAGTGCTTGACTCCTAGTAGTTGTTGCCTTCGGCATCCAGAAGGGGTTGGGTGAAGTGAGGAAGCGTTCTGGGATGTAAAGCATGTAAAGGGGAGTCAGGCAATTATGACCCACTCCAGCCGGACGACAACATCCACGGCGCCTCTCTTTTTTGTATTAGCATAACGAAATCACCCCTCTGGACACCACGCAGCGGTCCCAGATCCACCGGGGTTTTGGCCCCATCATCCACAAACACCGCCACTAGCGTCACTACACGAATCGTTTGCCTTGGAAATGTGCGTACAAGTGGCGAACATTCTGTACGCATGCATGATCCTTGTCATTTGGTTCCGAAGATGTTGTAGTCGACGAAGTCTGTTAGCTCCGTTGTGAGCATAGACGCGTGTAGGTCCATGTCCATGAATCGATACAAAACCGAGGAGACGAATGATTCACGGAAACACATGTGGACTTTCGATAAGTGCGGGGGGACCGTGGATTGCGTTCCTTGTCGTTCCTTTCCCAATCCAGTACTACCTCTTTGTTCAGTTTGAGATCCCGAAGAGCAAATGCACCGAACGTCCATGGATCTTCGTCCGGTGGAGTGCCCCCCTATCAGTTCTTTACTGTGGAACAGAGTACAGGATGCAAGTCGAGATCCGTTACGGATGAAACGGCCTTTGTGTTCTGTGATCCTCGAATTGAGCGTGATGTTCCATGGTGGGCCCGGTAGATGCGCAAACGAGCAAGCCGCAGGCACTCCGGGCAAACATTGTGTACGCAAAGAGCAGACATCCTTTCCGGCCGAATCTGCGTGGAGCATGGAAACTCCACATCCATTTCCTACGAATAGGGGTTATGACATGTTGCATATGGTGGTGCAGACATCGACGCCATACCACATCCATAAAGCATACAAGTGCACGTATCTGAAGCCTGTCATTATTCCCAGAATTATCATGCAGTTGGACTCGCAACTTCATAGTTTGCGCAGCAGGTGTGTTCCGAGACATCGGCCTGCAGTGCTAACTGTTCGAGGTCGACGTATCGGAGAGAATGTTCCAAGGCAGCGGTCAATGCACGTTGCTGTGTTTGCGGGCGAGTATTCTGCTAGTTTTGGAGTTGATATATATGCGGCTGGAACAGTAGGTACAAGCGGTGCTGTCCAATGATTCTAAATTCATGGCTAGGTGTAAGCAGGATCTTCAATGGAGTCAATAACTCTGGTAGGCTCGAGTATATTTCCTATGATAAACCGCCCGTCTTTGGGATCATATTAGCAGTGTTCCCCAGGACAGAAATGAGATGGTGCACACTTGGCATGTCGTTTTCTTTTGCTCTCCGTTTTGCTTCATCCAAATCCTTGGCCACACCACTGACAACATGTCTTTTCACCAACCTCCGCTCAGCCTCCCCGATATCGACATGAAGAAACCACCTCTCATCCAACAGTTCCCCCCCTGCGCGCCATGGATAAATAGCCAAGAATGTGTACAATCCTTCTATGAGTATGATGCGATGGTGGGGTTGAATAGCGATTGCGTCCGGTGTAGGATCTTTGAGGGCGTGGTCAAAAGACGGAGCTGTGATAATGAGGGTATTTGGCGTCAAATCTTCGCGAAGCGCTCTTACAAAACGAACAAAATCTGATCCATCAAACGTCCAGTGAATTCCTCGTCGATCGTGGGCGAGTTGAGGCTCCGGGAACAAGTCCAATTGTGCTCTCGTGAGATGCCAGCCATCCAAACCCACTAGGATAGTCCTATCATAGAACTCTACCACGTCTGAGGTCAAAGATCGCAAAAGAGCGTTGGTGCTGTCGACTACGAGCTTTGCGAAAGAGGATTTGCCAGATGCGGGTATACCAGCGAGACCGACCACTAAACGCGACCTGATGGGTGTTCTGGAGGGGGCGTTAACGGTTTAATCGTTGATTCGTGTCGTCGTTGCATACATTTCTAAACGTTTCACAAGGTATTCAGAAAGTTCCTTTGCCTTTTGATCCATGGCTACGACAAAAAGCGATATCAAGCGCTGGAGGCACTTTTATTCGGAACCCTGAAACAGTTCTGTGACGACTCAGACTTTATACAAGTGCAGATGCGAATCAGGCCAACCTTTCCGCGAGGGTCAGTGCCAGTGGCACTAGTTTATGCAAGTCACTGTGTGTCCAACTTACACGCACGCAAGATTCTAATTCGAGAATTGCCAAGCTGATGCTGGCGTCCGCCGTCCGAGTCGTTCCGCATGTTTTTTTCAACTCCATCCGGGCTCGGAATTAAACGGCACCTGGCGCGTCCCTGAGCCTTGAGCGCACGCCAAGTTGTTTGAATCCAAACATTACGGCACGTACGATGTTATAAGCTGGACGGTATGCCACTGATTTGCTTTGTACATTCCAAGATGTTTTATTTCGCGTTCCTTTATCTGGTGCTTTTGTTTTTTGCTCAGTCCAATCGTTGTGATGCGTTGGATTTGAATGATAGTCAAGATAATGGCGGGTTGAGGTGATAATTTCATGTGCACGGCATGACAATCGGCGAACTAACGCTGTATTACGGTAGGACTCTCACTGCGGGATCGACGTGCACTGTTGGGAATGATGTCGTCGTTGGCCATCAACTTCTCCAGTGCGTGGATGGAAAACTTGCCATTCAGGCCTCTAATACAGGAATACCGTAAGTATTTATCATATTTTGGAGTGGTGTCCGTTTCGTTTTCAATTCGTCACATAAATTGTCTAACTTCAATTCAAGGCACACGCGCCATGATCTCAGTCTTGCTGCAAGACAAATCGCAGCAAATACATCCTCGAATTCAGTAGGTGACGATGTGTCATTTGAGTGCGAGGAGCTCATTCCCGTCCACCTAGACGAACAGCACAGATATCCAGTCTTCCCTCACACTCGATCCGTCTGTGCTTGCTACTGGCTTTGAAAGCGATGGTTTGAGCTCGGCCGAAGGTGGTCAGTCTGGCTCTCTCACGAGCAGCAATAACTTCATCAACTTCTGTGCCACGCTTTCGAATGTCCCAATCACCAACGGCGAACAAATGATATCGGGCTCCTGCAATCCTGCCCCAATGGGTGTTTATCCTTCAAGTGGAAATATGCCCTCGGCGAAGTTTGTATTTCCTACTAACGGAGCTATCCTCATCGCGGGCCAAACGTTTAACGTCACACTTGCGGTCAAAAATTTTGCAACTGGGAGCTTCGTGAATCCACAATCAAATTACCATTCAGCACCTCAGCAGTTAGATGGCTCGGGCGAAATACGGGGCCATTCACATGTTGTTGTCGATCAACTTTCAGCGCTGGACCAAGTCACCCCCACCGACCCCACCTCGTTCGCGTTTTTCTCGGCTTTGAATGCACCAGCTGTGAACGGCATGCTTACCATCAACGTCACTGGTGGCCTGCCCGCCGGCTTTTACAGAATGTCATCTCTCAACACCGCTACAAATCATCAGCCAGTCCTGGTCCCAATTGCACAGCACGGTGCTCTAGATGATGCTGTCCATGTCAGTTCCATTGACTTGATGTGTAGAGAAGTGTTCACTAAATATTTATTGTTCAGTTTTCGGTCACGGCAGACGGAAAGGCAAATGACGCCTCATCTCAGCCACCGCGGCCACATTTAATGCTGCTATTCCTGTTCATGAGCCTTATTTCACTGTCACAGAAAACATAACCTACTTGGTGTGCAGGCGCTTTACGAGTTCTTGCCAACATACGCGTAGCAAACGTATCGATACATCTAGATACCAGTACTTAGCGCCTGGTAAACCGTTTCAAGGCACTGGGCAGGCACTGCACGTGGGAGACTCCTTAGTAGTACATGCAGCGTCCTAGAGTCCTTGATTGGACTCCAAGCTGATCAACTGCCAGTGTCTGTCAAAACTTGCAACTACCATTACCTGAAGCCACCAAATTCGCCTGTTAGACCATGCAGCCTCGCTTTACCGATTCCAGTCATGGCAAAATACTCCAAAGGTAGCTATAGGGGCCATTGAAATAGTAGATTGATAATGAATTCGAACCATTGGACAGAGCAGACCCTTCGACGATCCAGGACAAGTTCATGGTCGGATATCAAGGATGGTATGTATTCGGCCTAATGATAATTCACAGTATTGACGATTGTAGGTTTACTTGCGGCGGCGACGGTGAACCGGTTGGTCCAGGTTTATCATGTTCATGTTATTGAGCGAACGCCACAATGAATACTTATCTCCAATTAACAGGGCATCATGGCTGGTTACATTGGTTCAATAAACCCATCACGGATGGTGGGAGACCCAATACAGATATATGGCCCGATGTTTCCGAATACTCGCCATCTGAGGTGCGACAGAAGTCGATCAAGTGTTCATTACTTAGTTTGACCACTGCCCTTTGTGCACACAGTTGTATGCAGCTCCTGGTCTCAAGTATGAATCGGGGGAGCAAGCTTTTCTCTTTTCATCTCGTCACCCCAAAACAGTACAACGGTATCAATTTTTTACAATTTGTTCCTTCTCTGATGACTGATCAATCCATCATTTTCCAGTCATTTCCATTGGATGGCTCAACACGGGGTTGATGGAGCGTTCCTACAACGTTTTGCAGGACAATGTGATATGCAGGGTGGAAATGAGGGTATTCGGCGTATTCGGGACGAAGTCGGAGATCGTGTGAAGGATGCTGCAGAGAAAGAAGGAAGAGTGTTCGCAATTATGTGAGTGTCGTTACCGCCTTAATTCTCCGTAGCGATGGTACGCACTCACGAGCGCCGGAAAGGTATGACGTGTCTGGCGTGGCTACTGATCAGATCCAGAGAGTGTTACAACACGACTGGGTTCATCTCATTCGCAATAAGGGTGTACTGGATAGTCCAAATTACTTGAAAGAAAAAGGGAGACCTGTTATCGCCCTCTGGGGTAGGTACCACCTCTCATCATTTGTTTTTCTCACCTCTGTTTCATTCGAAGGTTTTGGTTTTGGAGATTCACATCATTCTCCTTCGACTGTCCGCGCCATCACTGCGTTCTTCCGCAGCGTCACGCCTGGGGGTGCATACATCATGGCTGGCACGCCGGCGCATTGGCGCACATCCTCGAGTGATGCCGATCCGAACCCCGAGTTCTTGAATGTGTGGCTCAATGAATTTGATGCGATCTCACCGTGGACAATTGGCCGCTACGGCAACGAGGAAGAGGCAGACAAGTTTGCAGAAATTAACATGAAAGCAGATGTGGAGCTTTTGAAGAAGAGGAATGAAGAGGGGCTATCTAGAAAGGTGGACTACATTCCTGTTGTGCTTCCGGGTGGATCAGTGAGTACTCCACTCCATCACTCGGAAGTTCACTCATGGTCGGACTTGGAAACAATTGGCATAGGGGTATAATTTGTCGGAGGGAGAGTGGGGGTTCAACGGTATTAAACGCAGCGGTGGGCGTTTTTTATGGAAGCAGATAGTAAATGCACGTCGATTGGGAGTAAGAGTCATGTATGGTGCTATGTGGGACGAGTAAGTCCGACCTTTCTGGACGTAATATCCATTTCTAACTTGATTTCTATTTGCGTAACTAAATGTAAATAGGTATGACGAAGGTACCGCGTTTATGCCTGTCGTTTCGAAGAGCCGATGCCTTCCGAAACATGACAAATTCCGGTTTATGGCTCTTGATGAGGACGGACACGACTTACCTTCCGATTGGTCAGTATAGTATTTCTTTTACCTATAACTTACTTATCAGTCTCCTTTCTATACGTAGGTACATGAGGTCAGTCGTTGTTTTTCATGCGCTACCGATCATGGGCTGACAAAGTTCAGAATCTGCGGATTTGCGGCTGAAGGCCTTCGCAGCGAACGCAGGATACACGAAACTTTCCCGTCCAAGGAGCTTGATGATTACTGGTCTACGCGACCGAGATACGAAGAAGAAACGGACACTTCCAATGCCGAGTCGTCCGGGTCTGGAGGCGAATCATATCAGGATTGGTTGTCGGCGCAAAAGGAAGGCGAAGAAGGACCACCCCCACCCCCATATTCATTGGAGGCGGATGAAGCCCAAGAACCACAACAGCCACCGGTGCAACCTGTGGCCAATTCCCGGCCACCAGTAGCTGCAATTCCCCCAAGCTCGGCTCCGCTGCCCTCCCCGCCTCGTCCGGTGCCGTCGTCCCCAACTTCTGGCCCACCTCCGATAGACACAAGTTCTCGTCCCCGACCCCAACAGCGTAGTTCTTCCATGGCTTCATCTGCGTCGACTCAGTCGTCGTCTGCTATGGGCTTTGGGACGAGTACTATTGACAATTCTGTCACTTCGCTCACGGATGACTTTGGTCGACAGAGAATTTCACCTGCCGGACCCACGTCAACGTCTCCACCTCCCCAATCGCAGTCACCACCCGTTCCCCTGAATACACGTCCCGGCAGTGCATCGCCGGCTTCACCTGTATCTCAGGGTTCGTGGTCTCAACATCAGTGGCCTCCACCCGAGTGGCAAGTCCACCCGAAGCTGCCGCGACGTCCCCAGCACCAGCAGAATACTTCTACGTATCCAGGCCACGGGCACGCCCGGCCTGGTGCCGCCGTCGGTTCTGGACATCGTCCGCCCACATCTTACACGCCGCACCACTCACCTTCTCCCCCGCTGAGGCCACCTCCCTCTATGTCCTCACCCTCAACTTACCCGCCACAGCCCTCCCACTTTCATGGGCCATATCCTTACGGTGTTGATGCGTCATATCCATACCCAGGTGCCCCGGGACCGATGTATCCGCCCGGACCCTCTTCATCGCCGCCGTTTCCGTCCTTCCCTTCACACAGCCCACCTCTCCCAGCGTCTTATGTTCAACCTCAGCCGCACAGCCCAGTGTTCGAGGGGCAATATGGGCCTCCGGGTGTGGGGGGACCGCAGTTCCCCCAAGCCTATCCAGGACAAGGAGGATACTTCGGTGGTCCCCCGCATCAGCAGCCTGCGTCACAGTACCCATATCCAGCAGCGCAGTCTGGCCCGTCGTTCAATCCGTCATATTTCCCCCATTCGGGTTCCAGTTCCGGACCTGCATTTCCCAGTGCTCCAGGTTCTTCATCACCACCAATAAGTCAGTGTATTACGTTTTTTTCTTTCGCAGAAACTTACTAATGTATGACTGTTCATCTTGGAATAGACAGCGGCACAGCTTCGTCACAACCTGCAGGCTATTCGCCATATGGGTATCCGTCGTCCGGCCCGACATTTCCCACGAATCAATCGTCGTCGACATCCGGTGCTGCCCTTCTAGACGCTATCGATAGGGTTGCGGGTCGGGGCACTGGGAAGCGTCTCGAGAGCGTTGCGCAATGTGAGTACTAGCTCAATCGTACGTTGGCATGAGCTGATAATTTTTCCTAATAGCTGGGACTAGGTTATTCAACAAGCTTACGAGGTGAAGACAGGGGTTGTCAGGTTGTTCTCCTGTATTTATTGTTGTAGGAGCTAATCCAATGTGCGTGTGTTATTGTTAGATGGCTTGTCACCCCCAGATGTATTGTCATTTATGAATTTGAGTAACTGTGGGTCCAAGCATGCATGCATTCAGGACACCGTGCGAATTACATTTCTACCGTGAAGACCGACTCGGATGAACGCAGCTCACTGAGCGCTTTCTGATGGTGACCTGATGATTATTCAAACATTCAAGTCTCCCCGATGCATTGCGGAGGGAACTGACGTGAAGGCAGCCAAGGGGGAATACAGAAGGACGTTGGGGCAGACGTTTCCTCTCCAGTTGAGTCTTCCAAATGAAAGCCGGCGTATCTTCCAGCTGGGCCTTGTACAGTTATAAAAGGAAGGAAGCAAGGACAGGAGTGAGGTAAGAGATCCGATGCATTGATTGATAGGGCTGACTCACTTGCTCGAATCTGTTGAAGCCTTACCCGCAAAGGTTTGGTCTGACTCGGATCTGAATCTTTACGGTACGGCCATTACGCACGAGGAGATTGACTTCTGCCTCATTGTTCCTTAGAAGGTTGACAAGAAATTCAACCCAGGAATCCTCTCAAGAAATATGATGTTCAAGCTGGTGGTTCGGTATAAGTAGCACCTCTGAGCACGACCCTCGGAATGGTACGTCTCCCTACCAGTTGCTGCCAGTGATAACTTTTGAATTTTCCTTCGAAATCATTTAGAGTTCGAATCAATCTCCGCGCAAATACGTAAAAAATCCGCGAAGTTGTGTCCAGGCTTTGGTCTTCACCTCCATCATGGTGGACGTATTGTCGTGGTATATATAATGACATCTCCCCCCCTCCCCCATCCCCAATGCCCTCCATGTACAATCCACAATACAGTACACGAGGCCCTCAATATTTCTATCAACAACCATGTTCCCAAGCCATTCCTCCCGCCCAACTACCCGGGTACCCTGAGGCGAATAATGAATTAAATCTGGGCAGCTTCTCGAGGGGATCATCGCAGCAGTATAATGATCACGCATGTCATTTACCTGCGACTGTAGGACCATCGACTGGGCCATCCAAAAATCTTACTAACGCTCACGCCACCGGACCAGCGATCACCGGGACTCCCGCAGATGTCCTCGGTTATTCCCAACCTATCCAGAATCCCCAACTGTCTTGGCGATTGCATCCCGCTCAAGCGTACACGCAGACAACACCCATCCCTTTCCGTCCGAATGCTTCTCCTGCTCCAAATCGTAATAAAAGGACGTCAAGATCTCGTGCAGACAATAATTCTATGGCTGTTTTACTCCCCCTTGACGATACTTCTCCTCCTCCACCTTTACCTTTTGCTCCCAACGCCGAGACAGCGTCTCATCAGTCTGCCTCTTTAATGTCTGCTTTTGCGCTGGACACAGAGGCATCTGGTCAAAACAGTAGCAGCCGAGTACTACGTGAGAAGAAACACGCGTGCTGGATGTGCCATAAGAGTTTCGATCGCCCCAGCACCTTAAGAAAGGTAAGTGTGTATTTTGGTGACGTTAGTCCAGGTCAGGCACCTTATTTTCCCTGTGACAGCATCTGCTTGTGCATACCGGGGAAAAGGGTACGCGGCGTCTTGAAAAATCCATGTATTTCGAGTAAAACTCACGTCGGCCCTTATCAGCGTTCGTTTGTGAAACTTGTGGCCGTCGATTTGGGGTGGCCTCCAACCTCAATCGTCATGTCCGTAGGTGTATTCTTCGACCCGTAAATACGGCGAATGCGCCACGAACAACGTCTCTCAACGACAGTTCTGCCGCTCCGAGTCAGCCGTCCCCTAGTTCACCCCCTACTGGCTCTGCATCTCCAAGTCCGGCGGCCCCGTCCGCCCCTTGCCAATCGCCTTCGACAAACGGGGAAGCAGATACCATGCCTACAAGCAAGCGAAGAAATAAACGCGCGTCAGCCTCTCCGCCGTCTTCGTCCCAGTCGCACGCATCGCCCGATGCCACTGTGATGGAATCTCAACCACAATCGGACTCTTCGCCGGGCACCAAACAAAAAACCTTCAAGCGGCGGCGCCGTGCACCCTCTCCATCTCGATGGATCCCGTTTTCTCTGCTTGCATTCGACCTTTCGCCGATCGAGTTGCACAAATCGACTCCAGTGCCGCTGCCTCCGGTGATCCCTGCGAGTGTGAGAACGGTGTGGTCGGAAGAGAGAAACTCGTGGGATGAAAATGTGGGCGTGGCTCCGTATGACCGATATGAATACAAAGGGACTCTGCCTGGCCCGGGGCTTGGGTTGAGTTCGGGGATGGGGTTTGGAGGGAGGGATGTCGGGAATTTGGGACTCGGAGGGGCTGGGAGTTTTATAATGGGGAGGTTGGTTCTGGCATGAGATGAATCCTGGTGGTGAGAGTGGACTTTCGTCGGAAGGATTTCTTGGCAATTTTCAAATCATGATTGGGTACTGGGGCATGCTCGCTCGTTCAAGTTGGTCGATTTTATACCTTGTTTTTTTCGGCTGCATCAATAGTTGTCATTACGAACGTCGTCTGTGTATGAAGAAATGTATTTCGCTGGATATTATATAAAGTATTTTTCAAATGATCTTTCATCAATATCATCGTCTCGTTCGATAAAGCCATTACTGGTTTGCGAGACGTAGTATTCACTCGCCGTCAAACGTGAAAATTTTCATCACTTCTCCTGCCTGTGGTAAGGTTGTTTTTTAAATAATCCATCCCTGATACGAAGAACTGAAGTAGGTCCGGACCCAATCAAGTGGCGCATACTAGTTCAAGTTACCGGGCGGTTGTTTGTTCCTGCTTTGTCTTGTTTATTTTGCAAGCTACAGCTAATCAGTCCTTTCCACTTGAAGAGCTAACCGAGCCTCGCGCGTCGGTATATAGTACTTGGAAACATTTCACCAGGATGACCGTGACCGCAGCCCAAAAAGTTGCCATAGAAGAGATTTTGCATACAATATGCATTTCCACCGCTCCCAGAAGTAAGCGACAACTGGCGGGCATGTTTTTGGACTTGGTAGACAGGGAGGAATGGCCGCAGTATTACGAGGCATGCTTCCAGTATCCGCGAATCTGGTGTCCTGGGCTCACTTTCCCGTCTAGCTCATCCCAGAACCTCGGTGTCTCCACAACATTCAATCAAGCGTGGAGAAGAACAGATATAAAGACGCATTGGACGCGTACACCGATATATCCCTGGTCTTCTGGAATGCCTTGTTTTACAACGAGGCAGATAGTCAGATTGCACTAGATGCTCAAACGTTAAAGGTGTGTGTTTCAATAAGATTTTAGTCCTAAATGGCGTGTAACACTGCATGCAGGACATCCTGGAGGCTGAATGGAAAAAAAGACCTGTCCTCCCAGCACCGCGCGCAACATCCCCTCCAGCTTCTTCGCCCCAGAAGGTTCATGCCGCTGTCCCTGTTACAACCTCTATTCCAACGCCAGTCGTTCATACACGCACAGCAACGCCGTTAATCCAACCTCCTGTTCAACCAGTAGCGAGCACCAGCACACATACATTTGCTGTCAAGCCGGTACCTAGCCGTCCCAAGTCGCCACCACGGCAAACATCGCCTGACATGGATGTGGACGTGAGTGGTCTGTCACCTGAGCCGGAAGGTCAAGGGGAAGATATAGGAATCGGAACTGGAATGGAGAGAGATGTTGGGAGCGAGGAAATTGTCAGACAGCTTGAGAAAGGTTTACCGAGATGGGGCGGATTTGGAGAGAACGGGTGGATGGGCGAGACTGATCCGGTGAGTCCTCGACTGGGAGTGTGTATGCGGCAAGCATGTCTCTAAAAGTTTTAACAGAGCCATTACTTTGACGTTGTGCAAGTAGTCAAGGGTTACAAAGATGTAAAGTGTGTCTTGTCTTTGTATTCAGATTAATCCAAGTTTGACCACTTTGTCAGTGGCAATCGAGTTGCCCTTACCCTTGAGGCCGTACCTGAAGAATCAACTATTCCACACCTGTCATATACCGTCAGTTTGGTTAGCACTTAAAATCGCCACCTATCTAATTCTTTGCACACAGTTCCCTTTGTCCCTGAAACTAATCGAAGCAAGTGAATTCCCGAATAGTCGTTGGCTGATTAGCTGACCACCCGTTTTAGGGTCGAGCTCGTGCAGAAAGCTACACCTCATCGAAAGACTTTGATTTGGAAATGGCTCGTCTATTTGAGAAGGCACGCAGGTCGTACGAACTTGGGACAGAACCATATGGCCGTGTTCTCCTTCTCCAGGTGACTATTCCTGAGTCTGAATTTCCTGCACTATTGAACGAGTTCCCACAGCGACTCTACCAAACGCTTACATCCGATACCCCACCTGCCGGCCCACCGTATACCTCCAGTACCAACTTTGCGTCTCTCCGCGCTGGTCCCGGAAACGCCAAACCATTACATTCTGCTGAAGCAGAGGGTGTAGCAGGCGTCACTACCTTTCGTGTATCAGCCAAGGACCGGAGATTTGTGGATGAAGTACATTACAAAGGTTGGAGCGTACGGCTTGCGGATTGGTTGCATCTGAGTAATCCGGATGACCCAAGTAGACCGATCATAGCGCAGGTGTTCAAGTGTTGGGTTTCGGAGGATGCGTAAGTGTGACATTTTTTGATCTGATCGCCTGTGTTAACGGAGTCGATTGATGTAGGACGAAGAAAGGCCAACCTGGTTTGACGGTGTGCTGGTACTATCGACCAGAACAGGTTGGCTATTCTTGTCATTTGATTGAATCACTGCTCGCTTATTTGCATTTGGGATCAGACCTTCCATCCCTCTCATAGACAGTTCTGGGAAGGAGAAGTATGCAAGACAAGTGCGTAATACTAACTCCTGTCAATGTATACTTTTGCCATATTTAACTATCCAGGTCACTTCGCCGACCATCCCCTTGAGGATGTCATCGAAAAAATTGCCTGCCAATTTACTGCACGTCATATCCGTGGCCGTCCACGGCCGCCATTCTGGTACCTCGGGTGGCCACTGTACGTCTGTGACTCACGGTACAACGATCGTGATCGCGTCTTCGTCAAAATAAAAAACTGGAACTCATGCGTGCCGGAGGAGGTGAGAAAGAGCACAGAATTTATGCCAATCTATCCGTTCGAGCGGACTGTGTTTCCTCGGAGATTTGGGAGTCCGTTTTTGGTGAAGAACGGGAAAAGTCCTGTGAAGGGACCTGGGGGTATTGAGGACACGGATAAAGGTGAGGGAAACAACAAAGCAGAAGTTGCTGGAGCAGGACGGAAGAGGCCAAAGAGGACGACGGGTGGTGATCACGCAGGACCTAATAAGGGGGTCTACGCCGGGGTTCCCGGACCCTCGAACGCAGCTGCGAGCGCGTCGAATTTGCACCATCAATATCAACCTTCCCATCCCTCACAACAGACGCAACCACATCATCGGTCGCAAGTTGGCACTGGAGATCGCTCTGTTATTAACGCTGCCGGCGGGCTTGTGATTTTAGGGAATAATGTGGTTATCGAGAAATTACCACCCGAGACTGGTGAGGTGTCTGCATGAAATCTCCGATTGCCTTCTGACTCACCCCTTGAAGCAAAACATTTTGATCGGGATCCGGACACAAATGAGGTTTTGTGGTTCGCGGGACCTCCAATGAATGTTGCGCAAACGCCCGCCCCGAAACATAGCCTTGCGTATCTGCACTTCCTTGCCATGAAACGAAAGAAGGAGAACGATGGTGATTGTATGGACGTGGACGACTCGTCGTCCACGCCAGTTAAACGGCAGAAAGTTCAGGTGTTGCCAACTGTGACGGAGTCCTTGAGGTCCATATTGGCAGGTATGGGTCGAGTGGAGTAGGATCGTGCATTGTTATATTGTACGTATTAGGTGTACTTGATTGAGTGGTGGAAAATATTTGTCAACTTTTTTTTCACCGCCTTCAGCTGATCATGCGGCCTGAGGCTTTAAATCAAACTTTGTCCTCGGCCAACAGATGCCGTTCCCAGTAAGCGCGGTGAGTAGTGGCCTTGAAAAACTGGAGAACTCGATGGACAAGGTACTACTTCTGTTCGCTTCAAGCACAGGCTCTTCTCATCGTCGACGGACAGCCAACTTGAACCCGGTGAGTACCTTATGTTTTCGCACCTCATGGCTGGGATGAGGTGGCGCAACCCAGGCACCAATATGTACTTACACACTTGCGACGCCTTACTAGCTCCGGCGTGTCCTTAGGGCGCTTTTGTCCCTGCATTTTGCCTCTCACAGTCATCTCGACCGAATTCAGTCTCGAAGCTTCCTCGAGTTGCTGTTCTGCAGGACTGTCTGATGTCTAGCCATGCCAGATTTATAGGCTTGCTTCTGGTTCTAACGACAGCAGCGATTACCACCCGAGCGCAGGTCACAACTACTGCAGTCTGCGGTACCAGCTTTGGATGGATGGTGAACGCGGAAAATCAGTCGCCCTGCTTAGTTGCTGGTTACTTGTCAGCTACATGCGGGAACGGGGGTGAGTGTTAGCTGTTTGTTACATTTTTGGATACGACTGACTTATCGTACTAGTGTTCAAGGTTCAGTCTCTTCCGGCTGGGAATCAGTACAACCCCCCCACCGTAGTCAACAACACAGCCAATGTTTGCTCTTGGTAAACATTCGGTCGTTTGGTCTGCAGGAATCGTAGCTGACTCTTGCATCGTTCTAGTTCCTGGGCGACTTATAACCTTTTCAGTGCATGTACCTTATGTCAGAGCAATCCTGCCATGAAGTTAGTCTACCTCCGCACGAATGTGATTGCGAAGCTGAGATTTTCGTTAGCTGGGATACATACAATCAGGGATGTGTAGGATTCTTATCCGATTCGACGTATGAGGCCTTGCTTGAACGCTGTGGACTTGCTGATAACAATGTCAACTAACCATAGGTTTTTCCCGTCCAACGAGACCTTCCCCAATGCAACATCAATACCTTACTGGGCGGGTACAAACCGTAAGCAACTTCAGTTACACGAGCGTTTTCTACATAACAACGCAAATTACAGCCACGGCTTGGCTGGATGGACGGTTTAATGTGAATCAAGCACAATCTTTTGCGAATCAGGGTACGTTGGCGACACACTCCAGGACTGTGCAACCTGAATTCATTTGGCTGTAGGGCACGCGGATTACAACAGCACCAGTTCCACTACCCCCAGCGCTACTGCCAGTGCTACTTCCAGCGCCACCGCCACCGCCACCAGCGCCGTATCCAAGTCAACATCTTCTGTCGGGCCTATTGTAGGAGGTGTCATTGGTGGACTCGCCGCTCTTGCCATAGCTGGAGCCTGCGCCTATTTTTTCCTTTTCAAGCGCAGAAGTGGGATCAACTTACAAGAAACGTTCCACTTGAATGGCCGTCCAGGGCATTTCCGAAACATGTCGGATACGACGCAAAAGACATCTGGGAGCGCTGGGATTCAACAATTGATGTCTGTCCGGGCGGACGCTACATCCCCCGTCTCAAGTTACACACATGTACCATCGCTCAGTGGACACTCTTTGGTCACTACCCAGGGGCTTCCACACCCCGCCACGACTCTTCAGAACCAGATAGAGCCTTTTGTGGGTGTTCTCGGGAACCCGGAGTTAAGGAAAGGCGCAACTGCAGCACGAGCGTCGGCGATAGGTTTCGACCAAGTTTACGAGGACCACCCGCAACCTTCTCCCGATCATCCCGACCCCATTTCGTTCGAGCAGGCTGAACAGGCAACCGGGACGAACCCGCCCCCTTATGTAGAAGCGTCGGACCCAAATACGTCTCAATCCCGAGTGGACGAACTCGGGCATCGACGGCTGCGCGGCGAGATGGGATCTGGTGAAACGTTTAATACCCGAACTACGGGAGCCGGTAGTGGTGGGAGTGGTTCGAGTTTGGCACAGATGGGCATCCTGAGGGCCGGCGGCAACCCCAACTTAGCGGGGAGTGCTAGTAACCGGTCGGAGAGCATTGGCCAGCCTCCTCGTGAAGCAGATGAGCCGGAGTTATGAAAGTATGGTTAATGGAATTCATGATCATGACGGAAGGACAGTGTTGTACAAAAATCCATATTTATATTGTTCTAATGGGTTTCTGTATCTTTGTTCTTCACCGTTGTTGTTGTATACAGGATGACTTTTTATTTATTTATCATCTGGCCCTATGGCCATTGTGTTTGACGTCCTCTTTCCACATGCACTGAAATATGGGGGGAATATTTTGGTTTACTGTTATAATGAATAGATGATTGTGAAGCAGAGTGATAGATTTCAAGGGGTAGTGCATTCACTCTGAACGCTCATATTCCATTCGGTCGGCGTCTCTTCGTGGCTGTCAGCATCACCGCAGCATTATGTCAATCGCGGGCGCTTGTGAGCGCATCGATACGGCAATAAGGTTCTTGGGTTTGTTTCTTGGTTTCATCTGACACTGCGCTGAACAGCCCTCCCGACCTGCCTCTCCATCTCGTCATGAAGCGTAAAATCCACTCTATCAAGCAAAAACTAACGTCAAAACTTCCAACTGGTGAGGACAAGGAGCAGTTGAAGCGGATATGTTTCGATGCTGTCAGTGCGCTTCAAATAACTCTAAACATCGTAGGAGGTGTCGCAGGGAACGTTGGGGCTCCCGGACTCCATGCTGGGATAAAGGGCCTGATACTTGTTCTCGATGTTGTCCAGGTAGGTCATTATCATACTTCCATCCTGCTTTTGCGTCGCTAACGATCAAATAGAAAATGTCACAAAATGCGCAGGACGTAGAGCAACTTGGAAAGCGAATTGATGGCCTGAAGATACTGCTTGAAAACGCGAAGGATCGTGAAATGCTCTCCGAAACAATTATTGGCCGAATGGATCGTTTATCAAGGTAAGCTTCCTTCTTTGCTACAATCTACTTTTATTCATTCCTTACAGTGCTTGGACGGCGGTCGCAGATGAAGTGCAAAAAATGGCTTCTCGGAACGTCTTACATCGCGCTGTCCGCTACAGTGACGACGTGCAGTCAATAAGCGGCCATGTCAAGACGATCACATGGTCGATCGAAAATTTCACTGTAGGCTCACTTCTCATCAGACTCATATCTCGCTGATGGCGCATTGGATCTACACTAGGTCGAATCGATGCTTGCAATTGAATTTACGCTGGATGTGAGTGACTGTTTGTGAGTGCAACTCAAGGCTCACGTAGCCTCAGGAACAAAGCTATGCCG
>QLPF01000507.1:0-10432 GCA_003314045.1 Hygrophorus pudorinus
CTGTTATCAGCGCACCCCTTCAGAACCTGAACAATATCGTTCCCGTCGTTATTGACAACCTCTCCAGCACCAAAGTTACCAATATGATAGCCCACGAGACTGGCGCCCGGAAGGTCATTCGTTGTGGACTATACGCCTTATATATTCGCCCAGGGGAAGCCTCTTCCCGCGATTCACAAGCCGAGGGTTTTGCTCAGCTGACCCGGGACAGTGGTTCACCACGGGGAAGCCAGGTATGAAGGCTTTTCGAGTTCCGACATTGTCAATGTGAAAGATCACGGTGCGAAGGGAGACGGGTCTACCGACGATCTAGCTGCTCTGCAGAAGGTCATCAAAAGCAATGCAGGCACTAGGCGAATGGGTCCGTCCATTCATTATGATATCCATACAAGCTAATTACGATGCCCGCTGTGAAGTGTACTTCCCGTATGGCGTATACCGCGTCTGCGGCACTCTCCACATTCCACCGGCAAGCAAATTTGCCATGACCGATATGGTGATTAAGCTAGGCAACGTGTATCCTTGTCGAGATCAATATGGCCGGTCCTGGCGACATTGGCATTTGGGACTCTGATGCGCACAGGTGCAAGTGCAGCCGCCATGGACCAGGCCACTCGTGCATCACTGCCGCGGAGTGCAAGTCTGCCTGGGCCATGCTGCATATAACGTTCTCCTGTTCTGCGTACATCGAGAATGTTTGGGAATGGAATGCAGACCACGGCATTGACCCTACACCCGGTGCGAACGGGAACTTCCTCCAAACCGGCCGCGGTGCTCTCATGGAGTTGGCACAGCCGACGTTGTTCGTTGGGGCGTCTATGGAATAATGAAGCTTCTATTCGCCGCCAACGCCCAGAACCTCTTCCTTGGACGAAATGCCCTACTGGCAGCGCGATAACCCGGCGCCTTCCAAATGGACGTCAAACCGATCCAGAATTTGTGCCTGAAGGTGTCGACTGCCATCTTGCGTTCGGGCCGCACTTTGAAGGGGTAGCGATATATTTTCGTAAACGAATCCGGAGTTTGGACGTTCAGTCCAATGGTCACGAACGATATCTGGATCCGGAACAGCCCCAGGCCCCTCTTGATCTTCAACCCCAACAATGGCCGAAGTTGGAGTTTATGGAGGAACGTCATTGCTGTCGTAGGCGGCGAAGATATAACGGACGGGTGGGTGGTCAGGGGGACTCATCTCGGCCTATCTTCCTTTTTCTCCTCTTGATTTTGGGACGACTGGCATCACGAATATTTGTTTCTAACAATTAGACGAGCTTTGTGGATTTTACGTACATATGTACGGATGTGTAGATTGCACGGGTTTGCATGCAAAGATTTTTTCCGGTTTCCGAGTTGGTTTCAGAATACAGGTGTCAGAAGTCTCCAAGTGCCCGTTGGGCTGAGGATATGGAGGGCAAGAACGAACATAAAAGGGCAAGACACAGGATCTATTCCCAGAATCTACGATTCCCACCTGCAGATTAGCAGCAGAGACGGGGTGTACTGAGCATTGATATGGCGAGCAAGAAGAGGGGGCGATAAGCCAAACCCACGCGGGAGCCAGGGGGATAAGGACTCTATGGGAGACCGATGAACTCAAGGGCTCACATGGCGGGTGAAGGAACAATAAATTCCGAGACACTTTGAGATTGCGAATCTGATGATCAAAGACGACAGGGCGCAATGACGTGCCCGGGCCTTCCACGGCCCCAAACGTGACACTGGGCAGGCGAAGATGGGGCAACTGGCGAGCACGGCGAAACGCACTCAACTCGAAATTCACCATATACAACACCGTGCAAGATCATTAGGGCGTGGGGGGGGGGGGGCATGAAAACGAAAACGACAGCCCATCAGAAAGAGCGTTCCCCCCCTCAGCCCGAAGAAGAAAAATGTATGTAGCACGGAGTCTCGCACCGTTATCGAGTCGTACGTCGTCCAATCAATCGTCCTCGATCTTCACTTGTCTCAAGGTAGCGATGTCGGATCTAGATTCTTCTTTTTGCTCAAGGCTACTGGCAGTTATGACGCGCCGGGTCGATCATCGAGAAGCCCAGCGGCGAGCCGAGAGGCACCGGCTTCTACGATAGCGGCTGGAATAAAACACAATTCACATGGCCCTCATGGAAGGCGCGCGCGCGGGAGGAGGGGGGGAAGGGGGGCTGCGAGCACGAACTTGAAATTCATGAGCTTTGCAAATTTTTGATTCGAAGATGGATTGCGACATTTTGCCTGCAAAACATTTCACCGACGATTCCGACCGTTACGTTGACAACGAGTAATTCCCCTGTGATGATGGCCCCACCGGCACCCACCAACTTTTTACGCGAGAGATCGAGCTATGGCCGCTTACATCTAGCCGCGACCCAACTTCAAGTTGTAAGTAATTCGTAGCAGCAGGCCGTGATAGGCATTGACATGAGCTATCGAACGTGGTGGAAAAGAGAACGTTCTAATACAGAACATCTTCTAGCCTAGCCCAAGAAGAGTCAGCACCGAAAAAAAAAATCGACAAGTCCAACACGAAAAGGCACGCACACCCATAGAATGGACCCATGTCCGGGTCCTATCCGAGTCTATCAGCGCTCTCAGCCCAATTAGCAATCTGTCGTGCGGTGCGGTGCCGACAACACCGCTCGGATTACATGCCACACACGGCCAGGTGGGGCTGCAGGACCAGAAAGTAGCGGGGACCAACACGCCCTGCCGAAGGGTGCGCCCCGTGAGCAAGCACCAATCGCACTGGGTTGGAGTGATCCGCAGTACCCGGGGGGTGATGTGGATTACCCGAGCTCGGATCGAATAATCTCCCACCCGCCCGCGAATCAGACGCAATATGATATTTTCCCATTCATGATTGACGGACGGCCTGCCAGTAAGGCGCCGAATTTTACAGTCTGTCAACTGATGGAGTGATTCTGTTCGAACGTTTAGAACCCGGCTGACAACACTGTGCCGATGTGGGAGTCCGATGGGCCGGTGTCTTACGAGCGATATCGAAGATAATCAGATAATGGGTGAGAGGTGATTAGATAGTGACCACCGGCGGATGCGGTCGTACCTGGGTGGAATGTCAATGACGTTGGTAAACGATAAGTGATGTATTGAGTGTGCTGCCCCTGCGCTGAGAAAACCGTGACAAGGAGAGTTATATGCCATGTGGGAAATGGTGCAAGACATCTGTCAAACGGAATTTGAAAACAATCACGATCCCGCCTCCATTTTGGGGCGTCCACTGGGAGAAGGATCTTGGAAGTTGAGAATTCCGTCAGGAATGGCTCGCAACAAGCGACGAAAAACGTCAGAACTTTAGAACGACAGTAATGTACGGTTATATGAAAAGAACACGGTCGACTGAAGATCTGGGTGGGTGAGATGGGTGTCGTACTAGTATGCGTCGCTTATCGTGAATTCACAGTGTATTGTGTTATTCACAGCGTGCATGGAGAAGCAAGGTAATCCAGTTATCTGGAATGAGAAACTGTTCGCACTCGGCGTCCCACCACGCCACAATCAGGGAGGGGCGATAGTGCGTTCCTCATCATCCGCGTCCACACTGGGAGGGCAATCCTACCAATCTCCTTCCTGCGGCCTCTATTGCACCTAAACCACGGGGTACGGTGCCTCTGACTCCCAGGGGGAAGTGTCCCAAGTATCCTGTACCACAGGTGAGCCAACAACAACTGAGTGTATTTATTTGTCATTGGGATACATCCGTATAGATTGCATAGGACAGGTGGGATGGATGCCCTGAGACGTACATGTCGTCTCCGGACGACGCTGCGCCTCTTTCAAACGCATATAGGCACCCTGTTTTGAGAAGTCTGAAGGGAGAAATGTATGTCCGCACCCCGTCCCGAAATTCAAGGAGGGCCTTTGGTTGATGACCGGAGTTGCATCGGCTTGGGGGCCACGTTATCGAATCAATCAACAGCCAGATACCGCAGGGCTTCCGGATGCCAAGGTAATATGGCGCCATTCGAGAACACAGGCCAATAGTTCAATTCCCGAGATCAAGAACCTTGAAGGGGCCGTGAGATTCGGATAGTGAGGTGGATGATGTGTTGGGTTATGAAGGAGAGCCATGTCCGAGAGAGGGGCAAAAGGTTTACAGAACAATGTTGCATACGAGGAACCCTAGTCGACGCCGACTCGGCATGAGGGGAGGCCCATGGGAAACCTTTGCAATTTGTCAAGGGGCCACGTAAAGTCTGATGCATATCTGATGGGATCCTTTGTAGGAAGGATATCATGGCTGGCAGCACCATTCCCTCGCATATACGCAGACAGAGGTAGAAGCCCAGGAGGGCCAACACAGCGGGATACGCTGGCACTTGTTTGCCTGTAGGGTGATTCCTCACGGTGGTAGGACGGAGAGGAGAGCGTGATAAAATGATAAGGAATTGTGTGCTATATAGTTGTACTCTAACAAGCTTTGGGGCGAATGTGTTGGGGTTGGTAAGTAGGATGCCACGATCGATGATATCAAGTTCGATCGATCAGGCACGGGTATCACGGATGTCACTGTTGTCATGCTTCCCTTCCGTTCCGCTCTCGGCAGACCTCGGCAGAGCCACTGCTGCGGAGATCAGGAATCGAGTATCGGAAGCAGTGGCTTGCAAAATGGAATAGTAAAGTCTGAGTTTGGGTCGAGTATTAGATCTAATGCCCATGAATTTGGCTGTGTTGTAGTCCCACCTCACATCCACTCTCCCTTGTCACCACTACCTCCATCATGGGAAGACGGAAGATCGAAATACAACCCATCACCGTACGTCGTGTCCAGTTCTCCAATAATACAACATCCTCTTTCTCTGCCTTCGCTTAATTCACTTTTAAACTTAGCACGAACGCAATCGCTCAGTTACCTTTTTAAAGGCAAGTCTATTGGTCTCTCGCTATTTTTGCCTTAAAAATAGTCTTGGCGTCTACTTATTATTATCTTCAATCCCCACTCCCCACACAGCGTAAGAATGGTTTATTCAAAAAAGCTTATGAACTCGGTGTCCTCTGCTCCGTCGACGTCGCTGTTATCATATTCGGTACCATCTTCTCTCCACTTTCATTATCTTTCCCATCCAACCACGTTCTATTTTTATCTTTTCACACAGAAGAACGCCCAGGCCATCATGTTAAACTATACGAGTACTGCTCTGCCGACATTCACGACATAGTTCAACGACACGTCCACGTACGTGTCCTCACTCATTTTTCCAACTCCGATTCCACCCTCACCAAACACCCTGCAGTACGACGGTGACAAGGACACTCGCACCCCAGCTGATTTCGCAGGTGGCACAACGATAAGCAAACTCGACGATGCAGCTGAAGTGGACGACGACGATCCAGACGACGATGACAACCTAGAACCCACCCGTGGCGTGGGCTCAGCCAAGAGGGGCCCAAAACTCAAAACAGAGTTCGGCAACCCTGCCAAATCACCGATGGGTTCAGAGATGTCGATGAATTTAGATGTAAGCCTCGCATCTATCTCTCTCTAACCATGCTCATCCATTGCAGGTGAACTACAACCTTCATCGCCCAATGACCATACCCCCACCCCCGCTCCACGCCTCAAGCGCCTCTTCAATACCCATTTCCGGCGAGCGTCACTCCGCTTCAACCCGCCCCACTACCCATCCCTCCCTTCCCCCAAACGCCAATAGCAATGCCACAAACTCAAACCCGAACAAGAAACAGCGCCTCGCGCCCCAAATCTCCATCTCCCCCGGCACCCGCTCCCCATCCGACGATACCCTTTCCGCTGGCGGTCCATACAGCGGCTACCAATCTTCCCCAACCATCAACCCCCCGTCATTCCGCTCGCCCCACCCGCACACCCACCAGCAGCACACAACCCCACAAGGCCCGTACAACCCCTTCTTCGCCGTGTCCTCCCCGCTCCTCGGCGGCTCCTTCGACTACCCCCACCCAACCTCATCCTCGCGCGTCCCTGCCGCCCCGCGGCGCTCTTCGGGCTCGGCCGCGGTTGCAGGTGCCGGTGCCGGTACCGGGGGGTCTGGGGCATTCCCGCACGGGCCTGGGCGGGGGGTCTACCAGGACGGGATGTTCCAGCAGCTCATGCGCCCCCCGCACCCCCACGCACACCCCCACGCACACCACGGGCAGGCGCAACCACACGGTGGTGGGGGGAGCGGGGGCGGGGATTTGTTCGCGACGTTTTTGGATGCGGAGGAGCAGAGGCAGACACAGGCGGGGCATCACCACCCGCACCAGCAGGGGCAGGGGCAGGGTGGGCCGCAGGGCCCCGGGCAGGCGTTTGGGATTGATTGGCCCGTGCATGGCAGTGCGGCGCAGGGCCAGGGTCAGGGCCCGGGGTCGCAGGGGGGTGGGGGCGGGCATCATGAACCCGGTGCGTTCGCGTCTTTGCTTTTGCGTTGCGTGCCCCCTGGATGCTGACTTGTTGTGGTCGCAGCGACACCCCACCCGGCGACTACGTCTGATTCGACGTGGCTTGACTTCCTCTCGGGAAACACGGGTCCGCCCCCGCACGCGCAGCTGCATCACGTCGGCGCTGCACCTGTGTCTGTGTCTGCGTCGGGCACGGGTGGGGATGGGGGTGCGGTGAGCCGGACGATGTCGTGGGAGCGGGAGCGGGAGTCGGAGATGTACATGTTAAGTCGGTCGGGCCGGAGCAGTGCGAGCGCGAGTGCGAGTGCTAGTGGTGGCCGGTCGAACGCTGGTGCTGGGGGGACTAATTTGAAGAGGCAGAGGGTGGCATCGGAGGCGTCTGTGAAGGATGAGGATGGGGGGAGCGAGGGGAGTGCGATTGGCGGTGGGGATGGGGAGGGTGGCATGGGGAAGGAGGATGACGTGAAGAGTGAGATGAATGGGAGTGTGGGCCTGGATGATGTGAGGTCTTGAAGTGCATGAGGTGGCGGAGGCAGGATGGATATATCATATACCCGGTGTTTGGTTCGGTGCGGTTCGTTATGTTATTTTTGGTGTGTTATATACGTATTTGCGACTTAGTGAACTTTTTTCTGTTCTTTTTCATTGAATGTGATTGAGTTCTCGGTGGAGTTGCACCTAAATTGAAAATTGAGCTGTCATTTCTGGACATAATGTTCATGACAACAAAAGTTTCCGCTATTGTGTATCTACTGTTGGGCAGCTGTCAAGATGTACTCGACCTTCGCGCGGCAATACAGGCTTAGCAGTACATTGGTTCAATTAGATGTCACAAGTGGGTACCATGCCAGGAGGTTGTGGCAAAATATGAAAGTCCCGAGCGGTGAAAGTATTGAAGCAGTGAGTTCGAGGGAATGGGTGGATTGCGAATCGTGCAGCATTGGGCAAAGCTGTCACGGCTGCTCAGGCTGGGAGCGCTCTGTCTTACAAAAAGTCAATTCATGATCCAGCACGGCAGCTGCGCATGAGCTTACCACCGTTGCTGACACTCTGTCCACGACCCTCCAGACTTGAAATTCTGGAAACATATCATCACCGGGATTGCTCCCAAAATGGCCACATTTCTCGACTGCCATAGTCCAAGACGACACTCTGGCGGTACCCAGAATAAATGTCGACCAGTATCATCTACTACCCATCTATTTCCATTGAACTTCCAGGAAATAGAGCAAGTGCCGTGCATACCAAGACCATCCACGTTTCGGGTTGTGGGTAAGCTCCCACACGGTCGAATTTCGCAGGGATATGAAATACTGGTTGTATGTTTTTTGAAAAAAAAGCTATCCGTGGAGAAAGCGACGGACCTGACCGAATATTGGTGCCCTTGCAGAGGCCCCACCAAGGTCTCCCCTTTCTCGACGTCCCAGACCCGGATGGTCTTGTCATGCGAACCAGAGACAATTCGCTAGCCATCCGGGGAGAAAGCGACCGACGTGACCGATTTTTTAAACTGAGCATTGAAAAACTGTGCTACCTCCATACCAAGATAAGCGTGATTTTTGGTTATATGGACGATTAAACGCACCGACGAAACTTTTTGAAATATAATGCTCCATGAATGTGCACGTTTGTGATACCGCCTGTAGTATGGACACAGATTTGTGTTTGAGATGATCAATTTTCTCGGAAGACTCCATATCAACCAGGAACGAGAGGAAATCGTGCATCGTTTTCCCCAAATCCGTCAAATCCGTCTCGAAATCGCCATGGTTTCTGACCAACTGTTCAACATTAAGAAACTCTAAACGCCTACTGAGAAACAACAATAAAACGATTCACCGTGCAAAGACCGTTCAGCACAGTCACCGGGGCACTGGCGACTGGGTTGATCTGACAGCAAAGAGTTTCCATAGGGAGATGAAAGGCCAGCATGTGGAGGCAAACCTGAGCGATCCCCGCGAGATTTAAGACGACCTGGAGGTGGTCAGAAGCTTCTCGGACGTAGCGTAACAGGACGGTTAGTTCAGCCATAGAAGGGATGGCTTGGTGGGCCTGTAGGGACGTAAGATACAATCCACTCGCTTAGAAGAACTATAGTCACTCACGGCCGACGGCTCAAAGCTTGAACTGCGATAGTCACTTGAGAGCCGCCAGACTGTATCTGATGTTCTAAACTACGCGTTAAGTGAGTGGGACAATGGAAGGCTTCGGCCTTACCTTTCTTTGTATCACTCCCGTCCACGCATGCTATCAAATCTTCTACTTTGATGGTAATCGATTCTCGCTTTCGACGCATGATGAAAAATGTGCTCATGACGGGCTTCTTTGCGAAAGGCTGTAGGATCAGGGCCGAGGTAGTTGCCCAAAGATCACTGTTCCGGTCAGAACATCGTTGTGACGGAATATATATCCGAGTCCACACATAGTACATGGGTGGATCAAGTTTCCACTCTGAACAAACTCAATCTGTCCTTTTTCCTTCGAACTCACGACTCTCTTCGCCTGCTTGAGATGGAAATCGGACTTGGATACGTTTAAATGGGGTAAAAGAGCCATGAGATCGGATTTTGATGTCTGATAACGGAACAATCAGTTTGGTGAGTACCAGGGACCAGGATGGACCAGAGGATGGACAAGACCAGTGACGCAAATGCTGCAGTGCAAGATTGTAAAAATTGTGTGCAGCATGAAACCAGATACATCAGTAAGACTACATGTACTTTTTTTTCAACTTGAACACCTTTTAAAAGTTGCACAAGAGGCCCAAGAGGCACAAGTTGTTCAAGAGTTTTCACCTTCTTCAAGAAGTGGACCTGTCTTGAAAAAGGTGCTAAACTCTTTTAAAAGTTGAAAACTCTTTTAAAAGGTGAAAAAAAAGGTGCACAAGAGGATGTACTTTTAAAAGTGGCAGGAAAAGTACACCTTTTCTTTAGTTCAGGATTTGTGGTTCTCATATCCAATAGTACCACAATTGAGATATATTAGATCACTACTACAAGACACACACTACTGGCATGAGACATACAAACACAGCAAAAAGGAGGGCGGAAAATGACTAGATAATTAAAGTTGTGACTTTGAGGGCCTGGTGTGTTTCCTCGTCCCCACACTCTCATCCCCGCATCCTCAACTCCCTGTCCCCATGTCTCCCCATCCCTGCATCTGTGTCTCACCATCCCTGCAGCCTTGTCTCCCTGTCCCTGCATCTGCATGTCCTTGTCCCCTTGTCTTGTCCCTCTGTGTTGGCGTTGGTGGTGACATGTTGGCATTGTCATGCAGAGGTGGTGCATTGGCGTTGTGAGTGGGGTCCCACAAGTAAATAAAGTAGTAAAAAAACAAAGGAAAAACATACATTTTGGGCTGTCTGCACTCGTTTGGAGTGCAGGAGGGGTAGATGGGGCATGTGTGGGTCTGAATGCACACGGCAGGGTGTGTGCTGGGGTGGACAGCATTGCCATTTCGTTGAGAGTATGATGTTTAGACTCACTTGTTTCATCATATACGAGCTCTCCTCATTGCTGCCCCACCCGTTCCCCACCCTCCAGCCCTGTGTATGGCTTCAGCTGAGTGTGCGGGTTGCGCTGGTTCCACTTTGGGGTGGTGGTTGACGTGGATGGGGCATATGGTCAAAAAAGAGCTGTCTGCACTCATTTGAGGAGCGAGAGGGATAGACGGGCATGCATGGGGCATGTGTGGGTCCGAACGGGCACAGCTGGGTGTGTCCTGGGGTGAATGGCATTGCTGTTTTATTCAGAGTTTTTCTTTTTTAAAAAACGGTCAGACTTACTTTTTTTTTTGTTATCTATGACCTATTCCTACGAATTGTTGCTTATGGACATGGGCACACACTCATTTGGGGAACGGCCACAGGTGGATGTGGACATGAGTGGGTTGAACGACAATCTTGAGTGAAGATGTCGCAGCCGTGCACTTTTGGATGAAATGGGTGCAGCTGCATTCAAGCCCTATTAATATTTACACTGGTAAGCATAGTAATTATAACTTTACTTACTTACCTGTTAGTTGTCATTGTCATTGTCGTCATAGATGACCTGGCATGTCA
>QLPF01000508.1:0-33368 GCA_003314045.1 Hygrophorus pudorinus
TGCTACGCCCATGTCCAGAAATAGCTATCTCCGAGCTCCTATGCGCCAGAATACGGCAGAGAATGCATTGGAGATCCTAAGGAAGTTTGATACTGTGATCATCGTAGACGATTCGGGGTCAATGCATGGTGCTCTCTGGACTGAGGTGCGTTTGTGTGTCACTTGGTGAATGGATATCATTTATGAGTGTATGTGTGTAGGCTCGAGATGCCCTGGCTTCGTTGGCGGACACTGCTGCGAAATATGACGCAGATGGTATCGACGTCCACTTCCTGAACGACAGATCAGTCGGGTCTAATATGACTGTGAGATGATCATCAACCAAAATATCCGTTTTCCGGCTTCTCATTCGTTTGTATAGGACTCTGCATCTGTTCAGCGACTGTTTAATAACGTACGACCCAGAGGTATCACCCCTATCGGTGAAAAACTCGAGGAATTGCTGTTAGAGTACTTATCTGCTCTGGAACATGCAAAGGACACAGATCCGGCCCGTTTGAAATCCATCAAGCCTATCAATTACATCGTACTCACGGACGGTGCTCCCAGTCAGTTCCGTTTTTCTCAGAGATTGACATCGAACTCATAATGAGGTCATTCATAGCGGACGATCCTGAAGCTGTCATTGTTGCTACAGCGAAACGACTAGACGCTCGAAATTTCCCGATAACACAGGTTGGAGTACAGTTTGTGCAGATCGGAAACTCTCAAGAGGCCACTGAATACTTGAAAGAACTCGACGATGGCCTTGCGGGAACCCACGGGATACGAGTGCGTTGCGTGTTTCTCTCCGATTGGCATTCTGTGCTCATCTCTCTGTAGGACATTGTCGATACGACTCCATATACAGGAGGACGCTTGAATGCAGAAGTGTTGACGAAAATCCTGCTTGGTGGAATTAATCGACGAGTAGACCGCGCAGGTGCTACAAGTGTAATGAATTAAACCGTCGTATGCCCACCGATATTGACCCAGACCGTACTACTTACCTCTCCATAATCATTTACCACTCTGATTTGCGTATCCAAAATCATGTAGCCCACTTCATGACACGCGAGCTCTCTTAATGGCCCGCATAATGACCACAATACTGTTGCAGCCGGTCATGTCCAAGATCTTAAGAGCATCGAACTTATTGATAAGGTCGGTTGTGGTGTGAATTTGTGTCCGTTGGATGAGGACTCGTAGCCGAAAGCACTAGAAATATCGAGTTAACGCCCTCAAAGTCACCTAGAAGCCCCGAGTTAATCTGTTATCTGATACCTTGGAACATGCGTATTAGATATGGATATCGAGCCCGCTCGACAACCGGCGCCGTGAAACCCCCTGATATGACCGCCCCATTTCACCAACTCATCAGGCGAACCCAGAAAAGCACCAACATTGGTATCAGCGACTTTTGCCATGTATACGCCTCATTCGGCGCTTCCCCGCGCTCGCGGCGTCGTGTGCAACCGCGTGCATTTTGCTCGCTGTAAGTCCAAAAGAAAGTCAAAATGTCAATCATTCTGAGGAAAAATAAAACGCACCCAATTTGATTTTAGCCACTTCGTTAGGTGTCAGACGCTGACCGTGGAATTGATTGGAGTGTTTGACATGCTCGGGGTGAACGGCCGTGTGGCCGACGTGGATTTTACCGTAGAAGTTGACCGATCCGACAACTGACTTGACGTGGACATTGGGCGCGGGTGGATTTGACGATATGTGCGCAACTCTGAGATGGCCGTTGGCTTCGTGGCCAAGGACAACGCCGTGGTGGTTATTGGTGAGACCTGCTGCATTGCCGTCCATGTTGTGCACAGGCCTCATATCTTTAGGTTTGACCCTGACAACCTCACCAACACGATGGGGGGGCGTTGGGATGGCGAAGGCACCGGATAGGATAGTAATAAGAACGATACTGATTGAAAGCCGCATGATTCCAGACCGAGATTAAATGGGAATATATCTATTCCATGGCTGATAAGCAAGTGCAGGAAGAGGAGGGGAGCCCCAACTCACAGTATGAAAGAGGAATCCAGAAAGGGGGGGGCGGAGGACCTAGCAAGAAAGGTGTGTGTGTGTGTCGATAGGTGAGACCAGCTAAAGATCGTGAGCATTCGTCGCATCTTATAACGTTATCTCTTCTCAACAGGGTTCAAGTTTTGGCTGAGCGTTAACATCCCCGGCAGTGCATGCCTGCATCAAACATGAGGACACGATCATGATCACGAGCTGAATTCCATTTCCTTGGTCAATTGCTGGCTTATCGGTAGTGTTACATAAGGTTCCTGGTGAGCTTTGAAGCGATTAGGAAGATCAGGGTCGCAGTGCAACTGCTATTTGAAGCTGCGAAGATAAGTTTGAGTCGGGGGAAATACAGGCACCATGACTGTTCTGCCAGTGGTTTGCGCGTTAGAGTTGCAAACGGCGCTCACGGTTACCTCCGTATGGCGGTGTCAGAGAGTTTACGTCTCGGATGAGCAAAAAAAGACTTTACATGTAGATAGAATGTCTCTCACGCACACTGGCATGCCAGCTACTCGGAGTGGTTCGAGGCGTAGCACAACGACAGATCATGATCTTTCGAAACTCGGGCTTGTGGCGGTGGCGACGACAACCCGGCGTTCCCCGAACAACGGCTACTAGATATTCACAAGTTACCTGTAAATAATGTTACAACTTTCCTCTCCTGCCAAGGTTTGGCGTCAGTCCATCCAACCACTGGAGCACTTTCTCCGTGATATATTCTCGGGCCTCCACCATCAGCCAATGTCCTTTGCCTTCCAACGCAACATCCTGTAGCCGTGGAACAAATTTATGTGCTCGATGAATTGTGACAGGTGTGGCCGTGAAGTCGGCCGTTCCCCAAACAGTGAGAACAGGTAGATCTGGACGAAGAGTCGATGGAAGTTTGGCAGCTGGATGTGTCATCAGTGGCGTAACAAGGAGCCGACAAGAGTGTTACCCTTTTCTTCATCGTATCTGAGTTTCGTAGTGCGGTAGTACGATAAGGGGCCGAGCATATTTTGCTTGAAGTGGTCACGATAATATTGCATCTCCTGATACACGTAAGGTGAGAACATTGGATGAATAAAATTCAACTCACCTTATCGGAGAGGAGACTTGTTGCTGCAGGATCCAGCTTCCTATTTCCAGATAAAAGTTTCTTAATATCGGCAAAATCATGGAAGCCTGGTCCCACATAAGCGGCCCTTAGCAGTGTAAACAACTACGCCGAATTTATCAGATATACTTAATTCACTTGAATAGCGAAAATGAGCTCACATTAGCCTCAGCGTCGATCGTTGACTCTTCAGTCGCAAAATAAGCTTGATACTCCAACGTCGGTTGACGTCTCACCACTTCTTCGATCGGCATGAACTTTGGGGATGGGGGTGTAAATGGCACGCTCATCCTGGCCAGCTCATACATCGGGTCCTGTTTTCGCATAAGGGTTGAGAACGTACATGATCAGTGCCAGGACTCTTTCGGGATACCATAGTGCAAATCTCCCGGAAATGAATGAGCCCCAGTCATGACCGATAATCACCTAGTCGCGGCTCAGTCACCAAAGCTAGAATCACAGCAGTAAACACGGACGGCTTTAGTGAGCCCGAGAAGATCGAGCAAGGCTGCTATATCGTCACTGAGTTTTTTGGTAGTGTACTCCCAGACATTTGTAGGTTTGTCTGTCCCTCCGTAGCCTAGCATGTCGGGGACGATGACACGATAACCTTTGCGTGTCCAGGGACCAATTTGGTACCTCCAGCCATACCTGTTGATATCATTGAATTTGCGACCGGTAAAAGCAGAATTTAAAAGTTATTCACCACAAATCAGGAAAACCATGGATGCAGAGTAAAGTCAGAGAGGTTGAAGGGTCATAATCCCTAGGTTTTTGGTCGACAAAGTGGTAAGAACGCCCTGTTGAGAGAGATTCTGTTCTGTGATTGAAGCTTTCAGGGTTGAGAGGGTCCATCACCCCGCAGCTGGCGAACTAAGGCTGTGCGCCTGGCGTGCGAAACAGGCCTTTGACTTTTCACTTTCTTTGTGATACACTCCACTTCACTTACACCCTCCCAATATTCACCACTCAAGCTCATTTTTACTTGCCAGAAAACAACACTCTCAGACTGCTCTCTTTTTTCTGCTTTTTCTAGGACCCCTTTCTACCCTATTTCAACAATTCATTTAGTACTATTTTTTTCTTTTTACCTTCACCACACTTCGCACTTACAAAACATTGCTTACAGCCTCCAGTTATGCCCGCTCCAGTATCATCAGTTGCACGTACAACAACTACCAAGTTACGCCCGCCACCACACAACAAGAAAACCAGGATCGTGAGGCGACGGGGCAGAGCTAATGATCCTATCGGCAGTGACGACGAGATTGAGCGGGAGATAGGGACTGATTCGGAATCTGAAGATGATGCGTCGTCGTCGGACTCGGCCTCAGACTCAGATACCGAGCCCACATCAGAACATGTTCCTCCTAATGGCCATTCTCGGATCCTTACGCGGAACACTACACAGAGTCCAGAACAGCCTTCAGATGTCACTTCGAAACTGCCAGCTCAAGTTGACGACGTGACACCTTTTTTCGGTAGCGCTGGCAATTGGTCGGAAATGGTCGCAGATGAGAACGTAAATGGTCCTGCCGACTTGCCTGTCATTGACTTTGCGGACCTTGGTGGCCATACGATAAACCAACATCTGCCTACTACCCTACGCTCTCGAAAAACTCAGAAAGCAGAAAAGAAATCTCCTGTGTCTCGGACAACCCCTGTACTTGCCTCTGAACCTTCTACACCTTCGTCTGTGGCAGAAGACCTGCCGGATGGCGACCAACCTGTTGCTTCGTCTTCTCGTCAACCTTCGGACTTCTTTTCAAAACGTGGTATGGGCCAAACTGCTCGCCAAGTATATCAACAACGGCTTGAGACAGATCCCTCGTACGTCCCTACTGTTGGCGAATTTTGGGGTCACGATGATCGATTGCTGGATAAGGATCTTCGGAGCCTTAGTGGTTGGTGGAGAGGTCGCTGGCAAGGTCGTGGACGAGGGAGGGGCGGATTTGATCGCGGTTTCCATATGCGAGGGCGTGGCAGAGGTGCGCATTTTGGTGCACCGCCTCCTGTTGCCACGAATCAGGATGTACCTGAGAGCGACGGACGCGATGAAGATTCATCATTGGGACCTTCCGAGGTCGCGCCCATTGAACGAGCATGGACACACGATGGGTTCGAGGAGATGAAGCGCAGAGATGAGCATCGTCGCAATCAGCAGCAGCCCCAGCAATTTCAAGGGTTTGTTGGTTTCCGCGGTAGCAGGGGAGGCTTCGGTCCGGCTCGCGGTCGTGGCGCTTTTGCTAGGGGTGGATTTACACCCTCGCCTACGAGAGGTCGCGCAAATTTGCCTTTCGTTCCATCGACAAATCGACCATGGTTCGCAATGAAGCCTGAACGAATGTGGACGAAACAGCACGACGCATTCCTATACTTCGATCCTGCTTTGAAACCTCGTCCTGGTCAAGGCGCGGGATTCAGAGTTCAGTTACCGGGTGATGAGGTGCAGATCATCCGAGGTCCCCCGCGATCAACGCCTCCTAAACAGCCGAGTGTGAAGACCTCTGTTGCAGATGTGTGTAGCTCCGAGGATGGAGAAAATCCATTTGTAGTGCGCATCCCCAAATGGATGAACCAAGTGAAGTCGGCAGGGGAGACTCCTTCGTTAACTGCGATGATTGCTGCCGAGGAATCAGTGACAACGGTAGAAGAAACCCCTATCAATGACGTATTCACAGTGAGACCACGACTTTTAGAAAGGCACGATATTCTTCCGCCTAGTACATCTGCAGTAAAGGGTTCTACGCCGTCCCTCCAATCTACAGACCCCGGTCCGTCGAATCACGTGGAACCTGCTATTTTACCGGATCAAACGGTTCAGCAAAAACTCGAGTTCTCCTTGGATGAACAGAATGTTGAAGCACCGAATCAAACGAGACGGGCATTAACGGAAGAGGCAGTTCTGAGGAACCCACAGGCGGCGGAAGAACGTCAACTAGAGACTTCGACGGAGGCATCTCGTTCGTCTGTTCCCGTCCTTCCCCCGCTGCAGACCACTTTCTCGCCATTAGGGTCCTCGTCCTCGTATGGTTCTCCTTATGGATACGGCCAATCTTTGCCGCCCGGTATTGCAATGAGCCAGCACGGAATGCCTTATGAGGTTGCTACGGGACGTGCAGTCTACCTTCAACCGCCACCGCCGCTACCACCCATGTACAACCCACGTCCAGTCGTGCATTCGCATATGGCGCCTCTAGGCGTTCCCTTCGTGCCGGGGCACTTGCACAATCACTCCACTGCCTCGCCTGACTTCCTTTCTCAGCCCCCGTCGCATACCCATACGCCTCCAATCAACGGCTTCATCGATCCTTCCACTGGCACGCCGATATTCTCTCCCCCTCGTCAAAGCCCTCGCATCGAGATCCGTGCGCCTTCCGCGCAACCGGAAGGCAAGTCAGTGGGCAAACCGTCTGTGCGTAAACCGTCGGGGTTGAGGTCTGCGGCAGCAATGTTTGAGCCAACTCAGTCTGCGACCGAGAATGGAAACCATGGTTACGCTGAGACATCATATTCATATGTTCCTTCTGAAACACGGGACGACGGTGGCTTGGGTGACGATGGTCAGCAACAATTGTTGGACCCCGCTATCATGGCATATTCACCATATCAGCAATCGTACTACTATCCAGAGCCTTACGGATACGCGGGGTACGTGGACGTGTCGCAGGTTGCGCAGTATTACCCACCAGACCCACGGATTTCGCAGGCCGCGACCATTTACTATTGATACTTTTCGGCTCCATCTTTTGGTTAGTTTTTGATACACAGCTTTGAGGTCATGATTCCACATTCCAGTTCCCGTTTCCCGGTATCCAGTCGTCAATAGTTTTCTTTCGCAATTAGTTATTGAACGATAGTACTCTACCATATCCCTCATCGCATGTCTGCTTCTGCAATTGGTTTCTCATATTACCTTCCTCCTGCTCATGACCTGCTATGTCAATCATGCTTCCTCGTTCGCGTACATAATTAATATTATCTTGTTCGTGAGCAGTTTGCTCAAACTCGACGAGGACATGGTGTGTCTCATGTGTAAACTTTGATCCATCTACGCACTCCGGTCCTGCAAAGCGGACATTCGACAGGGTTCGGTGTATCCAGTCTGTCTAAAGTTTCAAAGGCAACCTGACCATAATGGTCGCCAACAGAAGGCGTAGTTTGAGCAACGAGTTCTTGCCCGTCGATCTCCCATTGGACCGAAGGGTGCTCTCGAAAGAGTCGAACAGCGCAGGAAGCGCAAGAAGAAAGATGGGCGCAAGGCAAAAGAAGTGCCTCTAGTGGTGCGTCGAAGCAAATTTTACAAGTGTCAGACAAGGTATTGGTGGTATTCGCGGGTAATGAAGGCGAGGGAGATGAATGGTATTGTATCCGGACGGCGAGTTTGGGGTATTCCGTTTGTGATGATGGCGGGTGGCGATGAGCACTGAGTGGTTGCGATCGTGGTACCGGTGCGGGTGGGGGGTAATGTACATAACAGTGAGGACAATACATGTCCTGACGAGAACCAGCAGGCTGCCAGCCCCGTCCGTCGACGTATCGCATGTAGTTCGCACTTATGGGTCTACGGTCAAGGCACGCTGAAAGTAAGTCAGAGTGTGATTCTGCAAGAGAGTCATCAACAAGTACCACAGCATCCGGCTCGTGTTCCCAGTTGACACCCCATATGGCCGCATACCTTGGGGGTGTTCATGATGCTCTGAGGATGGTGGCGGTAAGAATTGAGGCCACTGCACTGAGCACGCACTGGCAGTGAGGCCTAGTGAGGCGGTGACTTGTGGCCCAGTGGATGACTAACTCGAACGCGGGCGCGTCCGTTCAACAGCCTTTTGGACCACCACCACCACCAACGCTTCTGCGTCGTGGATAATTGGTACGCTATGAACCCTCATTTTTTCATTTTTACTGCATGGTCTCTTCCACAGGACCTAAGTTAAATTTACATACATTTAGTTCCGCCACCCCTTTTCTCCAATCGAGAAAATCCCGCCCTTCTCCCTTTCGACAATGGCATTCTCTCAACCCTTCCCTCTGGCGGTACCGCAGCTCAAAGCTGCACAGCAGCCATCGTTCGGGCCTGACTTGGCCGTTCGCCTCATCTGTCCTGAGTGCAGAGATCCGAACCCGAAGATTGTCGAGGAGTTTGGTAGTGGTGATCTCGTTTGTGGGACTTGCGGGTTGGTGTTGGGTGACCGGATCGTCGACACCAGAAGTGAATGGCGTGTGAGTGATTTTTTCAACCTGCCACTCCTGCTGTTCCTATCAGTGTTCCATATCTTTAACCTCATCATTAGACGTTCGCCAACGACGAAGGAGACGATCCTTCTCGTGTTGGTGCAGCGTCAGATCCCCTGTTGGAAGGGATAGAACAGCTAGATACTGTTATCAGCTTTCGCGATGGAGGGTCTGGAATAGCACGAGAGCTACAGCGTGCGGCATCGCGCTCTCAAAACTCTCGGTCCGAACGCAACCTCCTCACCGCCTTCCGTGACATCTCAAACTGGTGTGACCAGTTCTCCCTTCCTAAAACCATCAGCGACATTGCGAAACAGCTATACAAACGCTCAGACGAAGAAAAAGTTTTACGTGGGAAACCACTAGACGCCGTCATCGCTGCGTGCATATTCATTGCATGTCGTCAGGCCCATGTACCACGGACGTTCCGCGAGATATGCAATCTGACGCACGTCTCAAAGAAGGCTCTTGGGCAGTGCTACAAGGCTCTTGAACAAGCCTTCAACTTGACCCCAGGCGCCTCTGCGCACAACGCCGCCTCTTCTCCGTCGACAGGGCCCGAGAACCTCCTGGTGCGGTATTGCAATCATCTCGACTTGCCGCCCAATGTGCAGGCGATATGCGGGGATATTATCATCGCGGCGCGGAAGCACGGTATCGCAGATGGAAGGAGTCCCGTGTCTATTGCTGGTGGCGCGATATATTTCACATGTCATTTGCTGGGTAAGGTGAAGTCTGCGAGGGATATCAGTGCCGTGGCGGGCGTGAGCGAGGGCACAATCAAGTTGGTGTATCGCTTATATTACACAGAGAGAGAGAAATTGGTCAAGGAGGAGTGGATCACCGATGGGAAGGCGAAAATGGAGAGGCTACCTTTTGATCCGTCCATGAAGTAGTTGCACTTGACTGGATTTTGGACTTTTATGTATTGACAGGAATATATATAATCTTCCTGTTGCTCAGAGTTTGAACTTTTACATGGCAATATGTACTGATTACTAGATTACTGCCCACAAGGAAGACATTGCTGGAGAAATCAGGTCCACTGGCCCACACATCACAAATGTTACCTTCAAACTTGTAAATCCTCATACCATAGCGCGTGCTGAGAAAATAGTGAACCCACCACTACCGCCTTCCTCTAGTTCCTCGCCCTCCACGTCCACCACGACTTGCTTCCCTAGATCCTTTACCACCCCGTCCGCCACGACTTGCTCCCCTAGATCCTTTACCACCCCGTCCACCACCAGTTTCTCGACCAAGGGCGAGCCCGCCCCTTCCTTTGCTAGCGAAGTGAACTGCCTTTCGAACATTCACAACGCTCTCCTCGGGTGCGGGCTCTCGCCTCGTCTTTTTCGCATCGCTATCGAGCTTGGAGAGAAGCGCCAAAGAAGCTTTCTGCTCGTTTTCTACAGGGGTTTCGGTAGGTTCGAACTGAAATGACATCAGCGCTGGTTGGAGTGTCGCGAGCGCGCTAAGTGGCCTTACCTTCCGTTTGACGCCCCGCAATTTCTTTTCGCCTTCCAGCTTTTTATCGAACTTACCCATACTGGCCGTGCTGATTCGAGTTGTCGCGAGAGTTTTGTTGATTGCCTGCTTGCGCTCGTCCCTGGCATTTGGTGCTGCCCGGGCGGCATTTTGCATTTGCTGACGTTCGTTTTTGGCGACTCTTGCCTTTCGTTCCTCTCTCGCTTTCTTCACAGGATCATGATCGACATCTAGTGCCAGACAAAAATGAGTTGACGACTCGGATCAAGGTGAAAAAGAAAACCCACCGGCATTGAGAGGCACCTCCGTAATCCACTGCTCCTCAAGTTGTTTATTCTTCCCGTCACGACCCCACCTATTGATCCACTCCTGCTTTTCCTCATCCCACACTTTCTTATCCCGAACTTTGTGCTGAATACCCTTCGCAGCTGCGAAACGTTCCCATTTTGTTGGCGGTTTTGGTTTGGGGAGGGGTTTGGCGCGAGGGAGCTGGGTTGTTGGCGGAGGGAGTTGTGCGAGGGGTCCGTCGGGGGAAGGGCGTGTTGGTAAAGAGAAAAGAGCGGCCAGAAGAGTTTGGACGCCATCTCGGGCTGTGGATTGCAGGCATTCTTCTAGATTTGAGCTGGGTGGGATAGGTGAACGATGAAAAGCAAATGCAGGGGGTGATATTCACTTACTTGTAGCTTTCTTCGTCTGCCGGGTTGAGATCTGTAACGGTAAGAAAACCGGCATCGACTTCGATGGGAGTTTCTTTCTCGACCGTTATTGACTGACTGGGAACAATAAAAGAGGTCAAAGAGAGAAAAAAGAACAAGGAATTGAACGTTTTTTTACTATTTTGACGTATGCGAGGCGAGTATGTTGGAGACGTCCATGGCTACACTGACTCGGAAAATCCCACGCTACTTGACTCAGTACCTACACCAAGCGATTTATTTGCTAGTAAAAAAGGTCGCTCTATGTCACAACAATGCTATCTCCAGCTTGGTGTCAAGCCCCCTCCACCCCGTTCCCGCACCGTTCGGTGTGGATAGTCTTGATAACGCCTGCGCAATGAAATTGGGGTCCGTGAGAGGGGTGAGGTCGTCTCTTTGGGGAAGTTGCTACTCCGGAACAATCAGCTTGTGAACAGTACAATCTGTGATATACGTACCCTCTTCATCACATCATACGGGGATTCCCATCCAGTTGTTTCCCGTACGACCAAGGGCGGCTGGGAGGAAAAGGAGTGGTAGACACGGGTGTCGTGGGTTCGAAATAGGACATTATCAACACGTAGCGTATATCGTGATAGTATGAACAAACAAGTAGGCATCACGCGCTGTCAAATGATAAAGATGTAACCAGGAGAGGACTGGAAGGTAAACCACACGTACAATTCTGACCAGAAGACTAGACGAGCCATTGTCATGCAGTTCATCTTCAAACAAGGGAATTTCTGCGTAAAAGAGGATTGGATCAGGCCGAGTAAGCTCAGCCATGGGGATGGTATGTAAAGGATTCTGGGGATTGGCAGGATTCCAGGATATCGATGTAGAGGAAGACGACGAGGGTTCTGGATCTGACGGCGACGAAGAGTGGTGGCCTGTGTAGGTGGTAGTGTACGTCCAATCATAGGGTTTCGTGGGGACCGTCTTAGGCATCGGTAGTGAGGACGAGGGATCGGTTCTGAACGATCGTCTCAGAAGGCTTTAGAATGCGAGTAATCGATTCGCTTCATACCGACTCTTTAGCCATGCATCCGCATACCCGACCTTGACCCCCCCGTCCCCTTCCCCTAGCTCGCCTTTCTTGACAGCCTTCAGCGCATGTTCGGTATCAAAAGAATACTTCCACCAAGACGAACGATGTTCCAGGGTAAGAGAATTATTCCCAAATGTCATTTCTGGCAACGGGAATCCCAGAGATGCCTGAAGGGCATCCGTCTCAACAGCATTGGAAATCGGATTCGTTGATGCCGTTATGACCCACTCGTTGATCTCTATCGCCCGCGAGTTTGGATATTCGGTGAGTTTATGAACCGGAACTGCAGACATCGTGGGCGTCGTCGCGTACGGTGGTCGGAGTTCAAACGCTTGTTTTTGCCCTCATGGATATTTCGCGCTCATCGTCGCCTGAGGCACCTCCGCAAGACCTATGGTCGTCCATCTTGGATTCAGTCTCTTCTTCTCGTTCAATACCTTCAAAACAAGTCCTTCTGCTGGGCCAGCCTTCGTCCGGGAAATCCACTCTAGCGTCTGCACTACTGCAGAAACCCGCATCTGACGAAGAAAAGGAAGACCAAAGATCTGATTTTGCACTGGGATACGACTTTGCTGATGTCAGGGACGACGCCGACGAAGGTGAGTATAATGATACGTTCTCATGTCTTTGTTTCAAGTCACTGAGGTCCTGTGAGTACAGATACGCTTGCGCGCTTGTCGGTCTACACCGTTCCATCCGTATCGTCTTCATACACGACATTGCTCCCTCACTTTTTGCCTCCCCGTTCATCCCTCCCTCATACGCTCGTTATGATCGTGTTAGATTGGACACGTCCCTGGACATTCGTGGAAGAACTACAAACATGGTTGCAATGGGTGGAACGATGGGTAAAAGGTAATGGAACGCGAGATTTGGAGATTGCACGTGAGGAAAGTCGAGAACGATGTAAGTCATTCCAGCCCGCTGGTTCCAGATCGCGTTTGACCACATGCCTTAGTGCTATCTCATATACAGCATTATACAGAGCCGACCACCGTTCCACTTGCGACTTCCACGTTGTCAAGTACGGTATTGCCTTTAGGACCTGGGTCTTTCACCCATAACTCGTCTGGGGTACCTATAATTGTGACATGCACGAAGGCCGATTTGATTGACGAGGGCAATGATCTTGTTGCGGGAGCCTCGGGTATGGGAGGTATGGTCAAGGGAAAAGGTGGCGAATGGGAGGAAAGGACAGACGGCGTTATGCAGGTTCTCCGGACGTTATGCCTACAATGTGCGTGGTGCACAGGTCTGTTCAGTACCGGTCATTGACAAAGATTTCTCAGATGGTGCTGCTTTATTTTATACGACACCTTTGCCGATGACGTTACAAGTCCTCAGGCAATACACGCTACACCTCCTTTTCACTCCACCAGCACCGTCGCCAGGCCTCTCGTCAGCGGCAGATACTGCTGCACCAACCCGTAATCCCTTCCCATTTCAACACAAACCAAATACGTTAGACCGAGATCGCATTGTCGTACCAGCTGGGTGGGACAGCTGGGGCAAGATAACGGTGATGAGGGACGGGTTTGAAGCAAAGATGTGGGGCGAAGCTTGGGAGCGAGATCTTGAAGCAAACGATGGAGACATAAACAATGAAATGGGAGCTATGAAGTTATACAGTGCCTTGGTTCCAGATCAAGGTACCAAAGTAAGCTTTCATTCAGCATTACCCAAGTGGGAAAGTTAACATATCCGTTCAGCCACCTCCATTACCTCCGTTCAATAATCCTACACCAGAACAAGCTTTCCTCGCGAAGAACTACGATGAGAATGCAAAGAAGCCAGATCGGGATCCTCGAGGTGCTTTCCGGAATCCGGCAGAGCTGACAGGCGCGGCTGGTATCGTTGGTCCGTTGGGGAGCAGCAGTTTCAACCTCCCGAATGTGGAGCGTGCTCTAACTGAAATGGAAGTTGGAATGGGGTCCAGTGTTATCGCTGCTGACCCTTCACGGAGGGCTGCTGCTGGGCGCACTGGAGGACGTCCTGCTGCCTCCGGTCTATCCGCAGTGGCGACATCGCCTACTAGCCAACTAGGACGTCCATCAGCGTCACCGACAACCATAGCGGGATCACCGAGTCCGACGGGTGGACAAACACAGCATGAAGTTCTGCAGAACTTCTTCCAGAGGTTGCTGAGCAGAGACCGTGAGGGTGCGAGTGCTGCTGCTCCGACGAGAGGGACTTCGGCCAATGTAAATGGCAATGGGAGTGGTGTAGAAGAGGGAGTAGCTGAGCGAACTTGAATTTATTTTATTTTATTTTACGGTGTTCATATGGGGTTGAGTCCAAACTGTGTACAAATAAAGCCAAGCAAAGGTTTCGTTGACCACCACCATCTCCCGTGCCACGCCTCGTTGTGACCGTGCGTACCTTCGTCCTCGACTCCAAAATTTTCCTTCAACAATGGGCAAATGGTGAGCGACTTGGCGCTACGAAAGACCCATTCACTCAGTTGGAATAACGTTGATAGGACTCCAAGTTATTATGATGAGATACTTACTGGGAAAATAAAAAACTTGGTGTGAGTCTGACACGCCCTAGATCTGATAAGATTACCCAACATGAGACGTTAGGGCTGGTGCCATCAAGCGTACCAAATTGGAGAAATCGGAACCTACCATTACGTATGAAGCCTTTGTCGAAGAATTGGATGGCGGCGATTCCTTTACAGCGTCTTTGATTGACATTTTGGTCAAAGTAAGCTGGTGCAATATGTGCTCAGCTGCTGAACGCTAAGCCAAAGGCTGCGTATAGGAGCTCGCTGAACGACGGACACGCCCAACCTCGGCCGACCGTCGACTCATTGCGGACAGCTCAGCTAAAAGTCTGCGTATGCTTGCCACACCCCTCCGAATCTATCGTGATCGTTCTGGGCGCGGCGCGCTGGGACGGAGGTCCACCAATTTGGCAGAATACCTCAATGCGCCTCCAGAAGAAATGGACATGGACGAGGACGATGAGGAATTCGAAAGTATGTTGGGGAACGCTGCCTCCGCTACAGAAGGCGCTCGTGCCAATTCAGAACTGTACGACGCATATGCAGGAAACACTCAGCGATGGTCACGGTCTCCAACGATAATCAGGAGATCTCACCCGAGTTATGCCGCTCCTACGGCTCCTGCAGGGCCCGACGAGACTCACTCGATTCATGAGTTTCTTTCTCGATCTCATTCACCGCCCATTCTCAGTCGGAGTGGTCCATGGACCCTCCCGGCCAGCAACACCTCGTCCGGCTCAAGTCTGTTCCGCCAACCTTCTATCCGTCGTCCGGTCCGCTCCAGGACCGTCGATTTTAATGAATTCACTTCTCATCGTCGATCTACTACCAGGCAAAACGCTGCACAAGAAGTTGTTGATAATCGAACTCCTGGCCTCCTTTCTCCTCGTGATAGATCCCTTTCCCCCGCGCAAGATGAGCCGTCATCCGCTGTTCGTGCCCCTCAGTTAGCACGGAGATTCTTCCCATTTAGTCGCAATCGTCGACACGAGTCTGCGGCCGGCCCGGCCTGGACTACAGATACTTCCAATGTAGAACCCACCGACGAAATTTCGTCGTATATGGTCGTTGAACCCGGATCTTGGTTTTCATTGCCCACTCCAGTCGCTTCGTCTTCGTCTTCATCCCAACCTGATGCGCCCGATGCCGAAACAAGCGACCAACATGTTCAGCCCGTGGCCGTACGACTGCGTCGAGGTGGCGTTCGTGCGCCGGAATCAATGCTATCCAGACACGCCTCACCATCTGTAGGCGAAAATGATGTTACTCCTCCACCCCCTATCGTACGTGTACCACCCGTTCTCAACAGTGAGGATGGGCGTGCTGAAGAGGTAGCATACCCAAGCCCCAGCCAGCATGAATCTAATACGGGCTCATAGACATTTGTTTATCTTATTCGTGGATGATTGGGAACTGTACTAGTACTGCATTGTGTAGCTTTCAACGTTAGTTATATATATATGCGGTTAGCGACGACTTTGTTTTGACCACGACTAGTACCAAGCAATGATCAAAAAGCGTACCCGACCTCAACCACGTATCAGGGAACTGTCTAGTGATAGTCAAGACCTGCCCAATGTTGAAGAAGAGGAGGATGGGAGTTTGCCGTGTGTATTATTCGCGCAGGACTTCGTCGTCGTCGTCTACTCTGAATGGACTTTGCAGGATAGCTGACCTTCTTGAGTTGCGGAAGCTGAGAAAGTCAAGGCAGGGCATCGATGTCTACAAGCTTAACCAAGGAGATGCCAAGAAGAAGAAACGCTCTCGCGAGGGCGAAGAACAGGGGGGTCTGAAAACAGGCGCAGCTATTGCGAAAGAGGGCGCTGACGAGGAGGAGTGAGTTTCCTTGGATGTTTTACATTCTTTGTAGGACATGCTAACTCTTGCAGAGAGGAGGAGGAGGACAAAGAGGCGAAGGCTAGGAGAACTGTCAGGGCGAATAATTTCACGCAACAGACAAATGCCCTTGATGTGGACAAGCACATGTGCGCCCACTTTCAGTCCATGTCTGTAACTTTCTGACGCAGTACATAGGATGGCGTATATAGAGGAGAACTTGAAGATCCGGAGTCGACCTCGGGACGATTCTGATGCAAAGGATGCTCGACCTGCAGACCCTCAGGAAGAATTATACCGCGTAGCAGAACGTTGGAGAACGGACAAAAAGGCGGCGGATGAGGGCAGCGTCACAAATAGTTTGACAATGCTCACTGCAATACCGGAGGTTGATCTCGGAATGGAGTACGTTGCAGTATGTGGATGCCTGCCATGATGCTCATAGTGTCTTCTTACCTCTTAACAGTACACGGCTTAAAAATATCGAGGATACCGAGAAGGCCAAACGTGTAGTCGCAGAAGAGCGTCAGGATAGGAAGAAAGCTAATAACGACGAGGAACACCTTGCTGCCTCACGATGTCAGTCCTCCTGCTATATATTTATCATGCTCAACTCCTGAGTCGAGTTAGTCTATCGGCCCAATCTCAGGCAAAAATCTGATGCGGATATTTTGCGCGATGCAAAGCTAGAGGCGATGGGTATGCCTACCCAGGACGAACAATCACGAAAACCGTACCACGAGCGGACCCAAATGGCGACGGATGAGATGGTGGGTCTTCTGCGATTATTATCCCTTGAAATATCTCACCTATGTTGGATAGGTTATGGAGCGCTTCAAGAAGAGAATGCGGAAGTAATAATACACTTATGTTGACGTATTTGCTGCCTCGATGCAACACACGAGGAGTGGTGAGAAATTCGAAGACAGTTATTTATGATGGGATCCAGTCGATTGGAAGACAACGCCGGACAAAAAGATGGACAATTACCGCCGTGACCAGGAAGCGGCCCTAGGAAGAAGTGCAAGCTGTTTTCTATCTAGGACCATTCGGTCTATGTGATGTATTCCGAAATGTGGACTCGGAAGTCTGCCTGAGGAAGAAAGGCGACAATTAGGAGGTCAGGCTTGGACGAGAGTAAGCGGGAACTCGAATGCGTTCACTTGCAAGATATTCCTGTAGAATCGGTTGTGTCGAACCTGAATGTTTTGAGTTGTTGTGCAGCACCTTCCTTCAGGTATGGACTCTGTCATCGATTCCGTCTCAATTTTCGCAGAGGGAACCTTTGAAGAACAGGTGCGCAATGTCCCATAAACCACTCTGAGCTCGTAATAAAGGTTATACAGATCCAAGAATTGGTAAACTATGTGGTACGCAATCGATCAGAAGAGGAACGTGCGTCCTTCATCCGGCCTTTTCAAGATGCCTTAAAGACGGAAGAGGGCAAAAAACCAATTGAGCAAGATGAAGAAAGACGGCGGAAAATATTTTCTATGGTTTTGACAGAGGTCAAGGGGCTTGGAGAGGGTTCGGAAAAGGGTAAGTACTTTGTTTTTGTTCGTCTTTCCTGAACACCCTGGTTTACTCTGCGTTGAAGAAATCGAGGGTTTCTTCAATCTCCTTTACTCTCATCTATTCAGTCTCTACCCTGCCGACTCGTCGGAAACCGAAAAGTTCCTCACCGACCTGTTGCAAACAATCTCATCGGCACCTCCAGAACATACATCCATTAAATACCGCATGTGTGGCCTGTTTTCTTCTGCATCATTTTTTTTGTACTCAACCACATCCGTATGTAGTTTGTCAAATCTATTCAACGCCGCTCCTCGAAAATCTTGTCTACGGCTTCCTGTATGTAGGACCCTCTTACAGATCGCGACAACCAATGATGAGCTGGAGGTTCTACAACTCTCCAAAGCCGGCGTAGAAAATTGGTTGTCTGACTGGGACATTACTCCCGAAGAAAAAGGCGACTTTTTAAAAAGCATCGTTGATGCGTTCGTGAAGTCTGGACAATTGTGAGTCTGGTTATTCCATATTCGCTGCTATGGCGTTGACGAAGAGTAGAGAAACTGCATACACATATACGCTTTCCTACGTTCGCTCCTTATCACCATCCTCACCATCTGCTCAATCAGCAGCTGTTGAAGCTATCGCAATGGCATTACGGTTGCCGACTATTTTCGATTTTGACCCGTTGTTCAAACTTGATGCTGTAGTCGCTGCCAAGGACAACGAGCTCTTCTCCCTTCTTCATATCTTTTTGAATGACGGTTTGGCAGAGTTCAGACACTGGGAAGAGAGCCATCCCGCAACACTTCAAAAGCACGGTGAGCCATCTCCGTGTTAGTGTGTGATCGTTTCTTATTCCAACAACCTCAGACTTGGAGAAAACCGGACTAGAGCGAAAGATACGTCTATTAACGCTCGCATCACTTGGATTTCAAAACGTTGGTCGCGACCTATTGTACTCGACCATTGCCGTCAGCCTCCAGGTGGAACCCTCGGACGTAGAAAACTGGGCCATTGATGGTGAGCGTCCTCAACTGTGAATCCTTCATCGTATTCATGATATGTCCAGTCATTCGTGCAGGCCTCCTATCTGGGAAACTCTCTCAGACGACGCAAACTTTGCATGTAACGCGCTCAACGGCGCGGACATTTGAGCGTGAGCAATGGGAGGCTCTGGAGAAGCGGCTTGTGGCTTGGAAAGTGGGACTGGCGAGTGTGTTAGAAGTGGTGGCTACTGCAAGGAAGCGGAGTGAAACACAGGGAGGGGCACCAACCACTGCTGCTGCCCAGACTCAGACCGTCATCTCTACTTGATTCCGGTACAATACCAAGAATCCAATGAGGTGTGACTTTGGAGCCTTGCAAATAAATCGGAATTTCATGCGGAAACAATGTGTCACAATGGTTATGCAGTGATCTTGAATCTTCACCATTCTCCGTCGAATCCAATAAACCCTATCACACAGCGAACTCAATATATACACACCGCAGAAGACTGACAAAAATGCTCACCTGTCAGCAAAAACACCGGAAAATACCTTTTCTTCTCCAGACTTGCGCACCAATTCCACGCACTCGTCAGCCTTCCGTCAATACAACTACCTGCATCAAAGAAGTTATCCGCTCCAGAACCGTCAAATCCATGGCGGAAAAAGTCCCCTAAAATCTCACAAATAAGGTTGTCGGGTGAGCCAAAATCGTCATCGATATAGGACCGGAGGGCAGGTTTCTCAATGAGTGCAGGAATTTGTGACAGGGTGTTGCAAATGGGAAGTAAAATGCGATATATCTGTGTGTATTTATCTAAATAAATGTTAGCACCGAGACGAAGACGTTCAGTGGGTAGGCACGTACCGATGAACATGAGAGCGTTGGGAACGTTATGATCACCCATATGAATCACGCTGGAGCCGATCCAAGTCCCGACACTCTTTTGTGCCTTGTGGAGGATGGAATGCATCATACGAGACGTCTTGGGTGCGGCCTGGACACGGTTGAGGCCTTGGCCTGTGTCACGGAGGCGGTATGGGATGTTCTCCGCCAAGAGATCTTGTTCTGCCAGAGACCATAAATGAAACATATCTACACCCTTTCTACGGTTAACTTCGATCCCAGACGAGTGTACGTTACAGTACGCACCATGTAAAATCTCTCTCCACAGCGTGAGACTCTGCAGGACATACGCATACTGCTTGGCATGGTCATGACTCAATCTCGCCCCATTCTTCCCACTCCGAATCGCCAGACTTCTCTTGGTATCTTTTGCCTGCGTCGGATGGAAGTGATTCGTCAGGAAGCCAATCATACGTTCGCACGGATCACGGTTAGCTCGCAGGAACGCATGGTTATCTCCAATGCTATACAGGCATTGACGAATGGCTTCTTGGCTGAGGCCGTCCTTCCGTGCATATCGATTCGCGAGAGTCTCAATTGCGCGTTCTTTGTTCTTGATATCTTTCTGGACCTCACGACGGGAGCGGCCTTCGGAGTAGATCTCTTTCGTAGCCACTGAGACGAGGTCGTCTCGGAGAAGATTCGTTGCGTTGTGGTCTTCTAGGATGGAGTGTACGGTGTTAATGGATCGTACACAGGAGAAATTGAGTAGCTCCTTGACTTCTGGTGTTTGACTGTCCTGTATACAACGTCAAACGAAGTCACTCCCCAAGGGCATTGAGTTCAAACACACCTGTAGGAGATAGATCAATTTTCCGTACGTCGTACGCATCTTATCTGGATTCATGATTTTGTGTCTTCTCCCTAGCTCAAAAATAGTCTGGTAAAAGTCCGCATTTGCCTCAAAATTGCGGTCTGCGAAAAGTTCCTGCCCTTGCTTATAGTCTGCAGATAACATAAGTCCGCTCATTATAGCGCAGAGCTCCCTAATCTGGGAAACGATGCGCTTGGCTTTGGAAACCCCGAAGCCGATGGTGTCTATTTTGTCGGTGTATTCGCTGACTATGAGGGCGGCTTCCAATAGGCGGAGGTATTTACGTTCTCCGATTGTGAGACGGAGTGGGATAAATTTCGAACGCTCGACGAACCATTCGCCAATTTTGGCTCCGATCGGGGGTTGGGCACCAAGGATCTCCAAGGATGGGCTTGTTACCATGCCCTCTAGCTCGCCGTCAGATGTTTCATCCATATCCATCTATCATCGGTCGTGAGGTTCACAACAACGGAACGTTGTCAAGCAAACTCACGGAATCACCATTCTTTTCTTCACCATTAGTACCAGCACTTTGCTTGCGTTTCACCTCCCGCTGAATGGTCAATGGTTTGACAACGTGTCCCTTTCTGGAGCCTTTCCTGTGCTGCGCAGCAAAGCAAACCTCACAATAGTTGTCCGAACACGTCTTACACAAGACTTGTGCAGGTTGGTCTTTGACGGTAAATGTATTAGGCTGCAAGAAACAAAATATTTGCGGGAATAATTCTGACCTTCACATTCTATGCAAAAACCTTCTAAGGCAGGCTTTTCAACCGGCTCCTCGTCCCACCCAGCCGCTGGAGGATCCTTGGCTCCAGGGTGTTCTATTGACTCGCCGATGTCGCCCAGGATATTTTCTAAAGAAAAGACCACATTTCCTTGACCCACCGAGCTCGAACTCGCGGGACTGCCTGCGATGGCAGACATACCTACCGAAGCTGGGTCTTGATGTTTTTTTTTTGATCGAAAATAATCACGTGATCCTAGGATTTCATTATTTTCTAGTGTAATTTACGACAATATATGATCCATACTATGATCCCATCCGTACAGATGGCTCGTCCCAAGTGTCACCCAGAATATCCTTCTTCTGCTCTACTCTCCGGCCAGTCCATTCTTCTTCGCCGACTCTGTTCACCCAGTCATCCGAATCAGCATCCCAAGACTCAGCCCAATCTTTCGACCCATTGCCCCCATGCGCTACATTCGAACCACGTGCCGGTTTGGGCTGATGAATAGCGGGTTTATGTGGTGTTATTGTATTTGGCGACCGGAGGTGAAGTGGGGGTGGGGGAGAACGACGTCTGGTGATTTTACGAGGTTGGGGAGAGGTGCTCTTGGGTCGTGACGGTGAAGAGCGGCTGGTGCTAGCAATACTTGGTGGGTACGCGTGCATTGCGATGGAATCAGAGGTCATACCAGGAGCGGATCCAGAATTTCTGGTCCCCTCTGGCATGGAATGATCGGTGAATTTGTCGCGGAGTGTGCGGTCAGTCGACTGCGAAGGAGGGCGCGGGTTCTCGATGTCATATCGTGGTCGACCACCGTCCTCATCGTCCTCATCATCCAAAGAAGACACGAACAGAGGCTCTTGCTGTGAGTCAGGAAGGGCGACAGCAGATGTTTTAGTAGACGCTTTGACTATCGAATCAATAAGCCAGAACTGGAGGACATTCATGATGATAGGGAAGAGGCCCATGGTGCTGGGGCACGACAAATTAACTGTTTGATGCAAGAATACGGGCCGAAGACGTACAATATCACTTGTAGACCATCGCCGTCGCCCGTGTAGGTCCAACTCAAAAGCCACTCCCCAAGCTGAAAAATACCGGGCCATAAGGCAAAGAGACCGATGACGAGGATTTTCATCGTGGTTAATGAGAAAACATATACGGCTGCTTGACGCAGCCAGTATTGAAAGGACGGCGGAGTACCATATTGCCCAGACTCAAAGCCCTTGAGTTGCATTTTTTGTGTCAGGACGTGGGTTGCGGTATGTAGAATTAAGTAGAGCATCCCGACACCTACGGTACAATTAGATATACGTCAATTACAAACATAGTCGAGGCTTACCAATGGTGGTGTCTACGAAAATGTTGAGAAAATAGAAAACACAAGCATTTCCCGAAGAATTGATCGCGACGAGGCCAGAGATAAGGACATTGACCCCATGAACAAACATTTGGCCGACAATTTGTTTCGACACATCGAACAACCTGTCAAGTTGCATCAACACGACTCCGATACGATATTAAATAATTAACTTGGGCGTACCATATCCGCCATGGCCTCATTGGTTTTTCTCGATGTCTTTTGTAAACCAATGAGAGAACGACGAGAACTCCCATCAAAGCCTGCACAACCTGCGCAGCCAAAGGTTATTTCTGCACACACAGCGGCGGGTGACCACCGACCGACGTACGAGAGCAGTGGGACCCAATAGTCTACACGAATGACGATCTACGTCAGGATAGTCGTCGTAAAAGGACGCGCCATCCTCGTGTAGGTCGATGTTTGAGGCTGACATGGTTGAACTTGGGAACTCGGACTGGGACTCGGACATGTAGCCCAAAATAATAATAATCCACATTAGGCCATATCCCACGACTGCTACACCGCCTGATAACGTTTAAACGTGTTCACGAGTCCGCAGGTATATAAAGCTCACAATATTCTACGCAGATCATAGCAACATACTGGAATGAGCTTTTTCAACAGAACCAGTTCTCCAGCTCCCAGTGCGCCATATATCCGCGTTCCAGACAACCGATCATCCCCTGGCGGGCTAAGGAGTGGAGGTCGTGTCCCACCACCACAGTACAATGACCCGTCGTCTGCCTTGTTCGAGAAACGACAATATGACCGGAAGCCTTCGCCCGGACCACCACCTCGCACAGGAGGGAGGTATGTATTCTAAACTTCATCATCCGGTCTTTGATTATATCTGTTTCAAGTTTCAGTTATAGTGTAATGGGCTGTCCCAGTGACGCACTGGCACTGTCAAACTGTTTGATCGTTCATCCTGCAGACTTTCAGCCGGGGCAACACGTTCTTGTAAAAGGCGGATATCCCTTGACCACTCGGTGAGTGCCCCCGTGCCCCGCGTAATACTCTATATTTTGACACGTAAGAAAGGCACGATAATACTGGAAAACTTCAACGAGGCACTATCGGCGCATCTGCAATGCAACGCCAGTGGATCGGTCTATCCATTTCAGGCGATGAAGTCACTGTCGAATCACTCCCACCGTCTACCGCATCTTACCTCGCATCAGTAGATTTAGAAGTAGGCTTCCTCCGCCGGGGCCACGAAATCAGCGAACAATTTTCTGCAGACGAAATGACGCGAAACTTCCTCAAAGCCCTCAGCGGCGTGATATTTGCTGTTGACGAGATTCTTGTGTTTGAGTTTCATGGTCAAAATTTGAAAGTCGTCGTAAAGGCTGTGGGGATCGTGGAGCTGGCTGATGAGCAGAGGAGGGGTGGAGTGTCACAGTCGCGGTCAGCGAGCCATAATCTTATGGGTATTTTGATGGACAAGACCGATGTCACTTTCATCAAGGCCGGGGATAGCGGGATCAAGATCAAATCCAGCGCCAAGAAGTGAGTTTATTTTATTGATTCTGCGCTTTTGCAGAGCCTAAGCCAAGATAGAGCACCTCCGAATGCCATTCTGGCACCCAACTTCAAGTTTCAGGACATGGGAATCGGAGGTTTGGACACAGAATTCAGCGAAATTTTCCGTCGAGCTTTTGCTTCTCGCGTTTTCCCACCCGGGCTTGTGGAAAAGCTCGGCATCGAGCATGTAAAGGGTAACGTAACATTTACACAGTAATGAGTTGAACTCACCGCTCGACAACCAGGTATACTTCTGCACGGCCCGCCAGGGACAGGAAAGACGCTCATAGCACGGCAAATCGGGAAGGTCCTTAATGCACGTGAACCCAAGATCGTTAACGGCCCAGAAATTTTGAACAAATACGTTGGCGCTTCAGAAGAAAACATCAGAAAACTTTTCCAGGATGCGGAGAAAGAGGTCCGTTCTTTCTTTCGATGACCTTCTTTTCAACTGATAATTTGCTCCGTTATATAGTACAAGGAAAAGGGCGATGAGAGCGGGCTTCATATCATTATATTTGATGAGCTTGATGCTATATTCAAGCAGCGTGGATCAACGAGCGGGGGTACCGGAGTAGGCGATAGCGTCGTCAATCAGCTCCTGTCGAAAGTCTGTCCACTGACCTCGCAGTGTCTAACACATAACTGACACGAAGTATAGATGGACGGTGTCGACTCATTGAACAACATCCTCATCATCGGCATGACTAACCGTATCGACATGATTGATGAGGCACTGCTCCGTCCAGGGCGTCTTGAGGTCCACATGGAAATCTCCTTGCCTGATGAACACGGCCGTTTCCAGATTCTGACTATCCATACGAACAAGATGAGGACCAATGGTGTTATGGATAAGGATGTAGATTTGGAGGAGCTCGCCTCTGTCACAAAGAATTTTTCTGGTGCAGAGATCGGAGGATTAATCAAGAGCGCAACCAGTTTTGCATTTAATCGACATGTCAAGGTGGGAGTTGTTTGAGGGTTACGGGGGGGCTCGCGAAACTGACAGGTTGGTAAGGTCGGAACGATGGCAGGTATCTCAGACGATGTAGAAAACCTCCGAGTGAACCGGAGTGACTTCCTGAACGCTCTCGACGACGTCCACCCAGCCTTTGGAGTCTCGGAAGAGGAACTTCAACAAGTGATCCAAAACGGTATCATCCACTTCGACGGCACTGTTGACGTAAGGAATTCTCCCTCCTCTTTTCCCGAAGGTTTACAAATGAAATATAATACAGGAACTCCTCCGAACGGGTCAACTTTTCGTCGAACAAGTCCGCTCATCTACTCGCACCCCCCTGGTCAGCATCCTTCTTCACGGTCCCCCAGGTTCCGGTAAAACGGCCCTGGGAGCCACTATTGCTCAGGGATCGCAATTCCCTTTCGTCAAATTGATATCGCCCGATGGGATGGTAGGCTTTTCCGAAACGCAAAAGGTTGCAGCGATTAGCAAAATATTTTCGGATAGCTACAAGAGTCCGTTGAGTGTGATTGTGGTCGACAACCTGGAACGGTTGCTAGGTTGGTTCCTTCTGTTCGTTGGAGCCAAAGAGCAGCTACTGATCATGCGTGTTAGACTGGACGCCCATCGGACCACGATTCTCTAACGCTGTGCTGCAGACGTTGTTGGTGTTGTTTGCGCGACGACCTCCCAAGGTTGGTGTCCTTTAGTGAGTTTTCATCCGAAGACAACGTCCTTAATTTCGGGGCACAGGGTCGTCGCCTTTTAGTCATAGCCACTTCCTCGCTACGACCCGTTCTCACAGACATTGGCTTGTCAGAGGGATTCGATTCCGAGATGTGGGTGCCACCTATCGCAAACCTCCAAGCATTGGAGTACGTGCTGCGTGAAGTAGAGCTGTTTCCGTCAGGGCAAGAGAGGAGGGCGGCGATTGAAATGCTCAAAGAGGCTGGATTCGCATCGGACGCACAGGACGAAACTTCGTCAAGGTCACATATTGGCATCAAGAAGTTGTTGAGCATCATTGAGATGGCAAGGCAGGAGCCGAATAATGTCGCACAGAGACTGGTTAGTGCGTTAATGGGTTTGGGGATGTGAATATGTAAAGAAAATTGTACGAGCGTGGCAATGGAAATAAAGAATATGTCATAGGACCCTTTACATGCTTTACATACATATCGTACTGGCATGAGTCAGAGTAAAAACATTATCCTCAACTCCCACGCCACTTGAATTCACTCCAGTGCCAAACTTGGACTCTGGAGTCGGGAAGCATGGCCCAAAAGCTTTAAAGTTTCAGTTGCTTATCACAGTCATTTCAAACATATTTCAAGTTTGTACAATGTCTACCCATATCATTGAGGATCGTCCTCATCTCCCACCGTTACCCCGCTCGGCTTCACATCCTAAACCCAAGGGTATTCTGAAGAATGCACCTCAACTACCAGGTGCTGGGCAGTGAGTATCGCCTGTTCAAGTCAATCCGAGTACTTTGTGCTGATGTCACTGGATCACGCCTTCAGTAGTTTGCAGTGGGACGAAGAGAATCTCGCGTTGACTGAGATACAGAAGGACAGTCTGATGAAGATTACAGAACCTAAAACCCCTTATGTTAGATATAATGCCGAGACTGATGAAGTCGAAAGTGGTGCGTACAGTTTTCCCTAACTTGGACCAAGTTATCTTATTGTAGAGGTCATAGATATTCCCAACCTTGACCTAAGTGGTCGTTTCAGTCCATATTATAGCAACCCCGCGTCTCCTGTTCTATCGATCTCACCTACGGGTGCTGATACTTCCGGACCATCTTCCCGCAGGACCTCAACATCTGGTCGTTCCGGCAGCGCGACTTCGAGTAGGAGTACCAGTTTTAATTTACCGAATGAGGCTAGGCGAGAAATAAGATCTGAGGAGCGTCAAACTGGCGGAGAAGTGGAGTTCGATGAAGAGATGGATGAAGAGAGTGAGCCTATTATATGACGCTGATCTGTTAACTGTCCCCTCATTCATCACTCCACTACAGCTGCAGCTAAACATGCTGCCTTTGTTCGTGCCCGCGGTAGACACTATTCGAACGAAGCGGAAGCAATGAAGGTTTATTTCATCTGACGTCCTGTTATTTTCTACTCATTTATGATTTGTCCTCAGAGGGCGGCGAAACTCATCGAAGACGAAGAGGCCGACAGCGCAGAGGTTTCAGAAGATATTCCTATGATCAACGGCACGGGCCAGAAACATGCATAGCGCGCTGTCGCAAATCAGAATTACGTGACCCATGATATATATATATTTCCCCTTGACTGATGCGCTGGTGCGGTGTTTGCCTCGAGGCTGTCAGCTATAAACGTATATATGAAACTCATGTTCGGGGGTGTCAAAAATTGTTTATCTCAACCGCATCCATATGCACCTTGCTGTGTACAATTCTCTTGTTAGATGTCAGTCTCAAGGTTCGACAACTTCATGTTCGATTCTCTCAGTTTTGATGATTCTGGGACTTTGATAGGGACGTACCGTCATGTAAATGCCTTTCTGATAAGACCGGTCGAAGACTTGTCGTTGCCTTCGACGGGACATCGAATCAGTTTGGCGACAAGGTACCATTGCGTCCAACTTGCTTTATCAATCGCTAAGATATGTCAGAATACTAATGTCGTCGAGCTCTATTCACGAGTCGTAAAATCCGAAGATCAGCCCACTTATTACAACAGTGGGATAGGAACCTATGCAAAGCCATCATGGCATGCCTGGTCGAATTGGAAGATGAAGATAATGAACTGGATTGATCTTGCTGTAGCATGGTAAACACGACTGACTTGTTAAAAGAACCATCCAACCTTCTTTGGTAGGAACTTCGAGAGCATCATTTTGGCCGGTTATCGTTGGCTATCGGAGAACTACAGAGAAGGAGACCAGATATACTTGTTCGGTACGACCAACTCGAAGCTATTGGACAATAATGACAAACAAACTTCAGGATTTTCACGTGGTGCTTATCAAGCAAGGGTCCTCGCAGGAATGATCCACATCGTGCGTGGCATGGCAGTTTAGACGATGACAGCTGTGAGCGTTATTCCAAATAGGTGGGACTCATCTTGCCCGGGAACCAGGAACAAATTCCTTTGTAGGACCTGACATCCTGTCGCAGCGGTAGCAGGTTACTGACAAAAATTTCAGCGCGTATGAGCTATACGCCGCAAGCTCTTACAGAGAGTATGTCTTCGGTCTAGAGTAACAGAACATAATCCTGGTCTAATAGCTATTCAATAGCCACGGTGTTGTGAAAACTTGGTTGCACAAGGTTGCACGGGGAGCCGGTGGGCACGAGTGCGTCTTCTGGCGAAAGCCTTGCTTTGAGACTTGATTGTCTTTCTGAAATTTGTCTCCAGGCATGACGCAAATAAGCTGTCAGAACGTTTTAAGAAGACCTTTGCTAGGCGCGATGCCCGAGTGCATTTTGTGGGCGTGTGGTAGGTTCCTCACTGTTCTGGTACATGTCATTTGATTATCGTTTGTGTAGGGACACAGTGTCATCTGTCGGATTCACTCGGAGCAAGACCCTTCCGCTGGTGGATGAAAATGAACATGTCTGCTTCTTCCGCCATGCGCTTGCTTTGGACGAGTTCCGTGTAAAATTCTTGCCAGAATATGTCCATGGTGGCGAGTCCCAAGGGCTGCAAGGGACAGAGGTACTAGCAACCACTCGCGAAGCGAAAGTAATGCTGACCACTATCCAGAGTTCTATATCCTTCCCCCCCGTCAAAGAAGTTTGGTTTGCAGGTAGTCACTCCGATGTGTGCGTTTCCGACTGGACATTGTTTTCACAGTTTGCTGACTGTTCCATGTTAGCGGGGGTGGTAACAAAAAGAACCTGGACCTGGACCTTGGTGCTATTCCAACGTTGTGGATGGCCAATGAGGCTATCATAGCCGGCTTGAACTTGACGCCATCAGCAGTGGAATGGGAGTGGAAAGACCTTGAGAAGACCCCGCCAGAAAAGTCTCTCTCTGGGTGGCGGTGGCTAGAGTATCTGCCTATCGGGCGACTCTCTTATGAAGGCAGAACCAGTACAACTCAGTGCGAAATATCCCTGAAACTTTCCTGCAATTCCTGAATATCCTTCCCCGTAGCTCTTGGCATCGCGGCCAAGGTCGTGTTATAAAACCTGGTCAAATGATACATGCGTCTGTGGCCTTCAAATCCGGTTATGATCCAGGCGCGATATTTTCAAATGAGCTAGCATATCTGTCTTGGGAAACAATCAAAGATAAGGGACGAAGGGACGATATTACTTGGACAGAACCACTGACGGCTATCCTCGAGATGGATCTCTTTGACCATTCACAGGCCGGATTATTCATCAGACGACTCAAAGATAACACGAATGTAGAGGATGCCTTGGAGCGTTTGTCATTTCTGGCGTTACTCGGTAGGCGACTACTCGTTTGCTGACATCGAACGTGAATGTCGATATGATTGCGGACATGCTAGAGGCCGGGACGAACGCAATCATGGTGGCTGACGAGGGTTTCCAAACCATCCTAAAGATCATTGAGGGGCCGGAACTGAAATTGCAACTCGTAGGTATCAAGTTGTTGCGGAGGGTCGTTCGCCATCGTGAGTCCATGATACTTGAGTCACTTGCCAGTGCTTACTTGTTGACAGCACTGGCTGTCCAAAACCTAGCCCAGACACGCATGGCCCTAGTCCTGCGTGGTTTATGTGTCCAGCAAGCAGATAAAGAATTAAATGCCGCAGCCATGAACCTGCTTTACCGAACTGGTTTCCCTTTTTTATTTACTGGGTAATAGCATGAACTGACACGGATCATTGTCTAGTAGTTCCTGATTGGATCACTTCCGGGACCTTGACTTGGTGGATCAGAAAGGTTGCTCTGGCTGAAGCAGATATTCACGAGTTGCGCAACGGATTGGAGAGCGAAGTCCCGGTTATACAGACTTTGGCCGCCGAAAATCTTGACTGGATTGTACAGGACGGTGAGTACATACCACATGTAGACGAACGAGGCACACAACATAATCCTTATCAGAAACCATACTGTCTACCAACCCGATGCTGGATATCGTTAGTCTCCTTACCAGGATGCTCGGCAGCAATTATTCAGGTGTACAATCATCAAGCGCAAATGCGCTTTCCACCCTCATGAAATATGGTCCGTTCCTCAATGTGTGCAATACAGCAGCTGACCTATCACAGGTAATGTGCGCACCGAGATGGCCGGTGAGGATATCCTCAAGTCTCTTACTGAGATGCTCAGCAACGAGGACTCGAGAGTACGAAAGTCGAGTGTAAAGGCATTGTCCGAGCTCGTAAAGCACAGTCTGTTCCTCGCGCACTTCAATGTGCAGCCCTGTTGCTGACCCATCACAGGTGATATGCGTGCCCACATAGTCAAACAGTATTTCCTCGATTTGGTTGTTGGCCTCAAGAGTCACGACGAGCACGTGCAAGAGGAGAGTACTTGGCTGTTTCGAAAACTAGCAGACCATGGTCCGCATTATTTCCATGTACAATGCTTCAGCTGATCCATCACAGATGATATGTGCGCTAAGATCGCCGAGAAGGATGTCCTTGATTCACTCATTAAAATGTTCAAGAACAAGAGCAGGGCCATTCGGTTTCGGAGTGCTCGGATACTTAGCACGTTCACAGACCATGGTCCGTTCTGCGTAGTCATGTATCAGGCAACGTTTGACACGCAGCAGGTGCTGTGCGCGCTAGCATGGTCGACACAGGTGCTCTCGATTTACTCATCCAGATTCTCAAGGGTCATAAAAAGAGCGTACGATTGGAATGTTCTTGGGTGCTTAACAAGTTTGCAGATTACGGTCTGTGTCATTGCGGCCGTGTACTGTACGTTGTACAGGAAACTGACGAATCGCAGGTGACGATGTCGCCGCTAAGATCATCAAGACTGGTGCCCGTGATTCGCTCATCTGGATGCTCAAGAGTCAGGACAAAGATGTGCGACTAGAAAGCCTTTGGGTGCTTTCCGAGCTGGCAAAACACGGTTTGTTCCTTTCAGCTGTGTACAGTCCGACAGCTAAGGCACCACAGGTGCTACGTATGTTAAGATATTCGGGAAGGATGTCGTTGATTCGGTCGTCGGTACGCTCAAGAGTCAGGACCGGGGCTTTCGCATGCAAGGCTCTTCGATTCTTATCGAGTTTGCAAAAAATGGTCTGTTCCTTACCCCCGCGCTCGTTACTCCGACTAACCCATCGTAGATGATATGCGTTGTAAGATTGCACGAAAGGATGTCCTTGATTCGCTTCTTGCAAACTTCACGAGTCCCGACCAGGATGTTCGAGAACTGAGTTCTTGGCTATTTCAACAATTAGCAGACCATGGTCTGTTTCTTAGTGCCATGTTTGATATTCCAGCTGACCTGTTACAGGTGACATGCGTGCCAAGATGGCTGAGAAGGATGTACTTGATTTGGTCCTTGAGAACCTGAAAAGCCACGATGAAAACGTGCGAGGACTGTGTCTTGGACTGCTTCGAAAATTAGTAGACCATGGTCCGTTCCATAGTGTCATGTGCGATGCTCCAGCTGCTGCTGACCCATTACACGTACCACAGGTGATACCCGCGCCAAGATGGCCGAGCCGGAGCTCCTCGGTTTGGTTCTTGAGAATCTCAAGAGTCATGATGAAAATCTGCGAGGGGGGAGTGCTTGGCTACTTCAACAATTATTGCACCATGGTCTGTTCTCTATTTATATGTACAATACAGCGGCTGACGCGTCCTAGGTGATGGGCGTGCCAGGATGATTGAGCAAAATATTGTTTGTTCAATCTTCGAGAACCTCGGCGACACGGCTGTGCGAGGGCATAATTTTTGGCTGTTTCAACAATTTACAGATCATGGTCCGTTATCAACTGTCATGTACGGTACAATCGCTGATGCCATCCCAGAGGATATGCGTGCCGGTATGGCTGAGCTGGAGTTCCTCGGTTTGGTTATTGTGAATCTCAAGAGTTGCGACGAAAATGTGCGAGAGGGGAGTGCTTGGCTCCTTCGACATCTAGCGGACCATGGTCTGTCCCTCGTTTCTATGTAGGGTACAGCGGCTGACACGTCTCAGGTGATGTGCGTGCCAAGATGGTTGAGCAAGATATTGTTGGTTCAATCTTTGAGAATCTCAACAACAAAGATATCGATGTACGAGGGCAGAATTTTTGGCTGCTTCAGCAGTTAGCAGGTCATGGTTCGTTCCTAACTGTCGTATACAGTGGAGTAATCGCTGACATATCGCAGACGACATGCGCACCAATATGGCCGAGAAGGATGTTCCAGGTTGGGCCGCTGAAAATCTCAAGAGTCGTGATGAGCACATGCGAGGACTGAGTTTTTGGCTGCTTCGACGGTCGGCAGATCATGGTCCGTGCCTCGGCTCACCACAGGTGGTATGCGCACTGACGTGGCTGAGGAAGAAGTTCTTTATTCGCTCCTTGAGAACTTCGAGAGCCAAGATGAAAACCTGCGAGGGCTGAGTTTTGGACTGCTTCGCAAATTAGTAGACCATGGTCTGTTCCTTAGCGCCATATTCGGTGCAGCAACTGCTGACCCCGTCACAGATGATATGCGTGCCAAGATGACCGAGCCAGAATTCCTCGGTTTGGTTATTGAGAACCTGAAGAGTCATAACGAAGATGTGCGAGATGAGAGTGCCTGGCTACTTCGCCAATTAGCGGACCATGGTCTTTTCCTTATTTCCATGTATGACGCAACGGCTGACACATGCCATGGATTCCAGGTGATGTGTGTGCCAAGATGGTTGGGCAAGATATCTTTGGTTCAATCTTCGAAAACCTCGACAATGGTGTCCCAGAACAGAATCTTTGGCTGCTTCAACAATTAGCAGATCATGGTCCGTTCGCAACTGTCATATGCGGTGAAGCAATCGTTGACCTATCCAAGATGATATGCGGGTCAAGATGGCCGAGAAGGACGTTCCAGGTTGGGCCGCTGAGAATCTCAAGATTCATGACGAGCGCCTGCGAGGACTGAGCACTTGGCTGCTTCACAAATTAGCGAATCATGGTCTGTCCCTATCTCATGTATGGCGCAGCAATCACTGACCCCAGCAGTTGATATGCGGGTCAAGATGGCTGAGCCGAAGTTCCTCGGTTCGGTTATTGAGAACCTCAAGAGTCATGACGAAGATGTGCGAGAAGGGAGTGCTTGGTTACTTCGACATTTAGCGGACCATGGTCTGTTCTCTGTTTATATGTACAACATAACGGCTTATACCACCCAGGTGATGTGCGTGCCAAGATGGTTGAGCAAGATATTGTTGGTTCAATCTCCGAGAATCTCAACAACAAAGATGTGCGAGGGCAGAATTTTTGGTTTCTTCAACGGTTAGCAGATCATGGTCCGTTCCTAACTACTAACTGTCATGCATGTCATGGTGCAGCAATCGCTGACTCATTACATGCATTACAGGTGATATGCGTGCTACGGTGGCTGTGGAGGGTATCATCACCAGCGGTTCGGTTTTGGAGAACCTCGTGACTTTCTACGTCATCCCACTCGACAGTCTAGAGGAGAGTCACGGCAGGGGGGAGAATCACGACAAGGAGGGGAGTCGGGGCCAGGAGGAGAATCACGACAGGGAGAAGAATCATGA